>JAKMXA010000353.1:0-55521 GCA_025328625.1 Colletotrichum sp. SAR11_240 | reverse complement strand
AGAGGGATGTTGTGAGTTTTGTTGGCATTTTTGGCGGAGTTTCGTGGTGTTGATGGTGAGATGTTTCGTGGTATTGAAGAGGAGAGAGGGAGGTTTGAGACGAAGTTGAATAAAGCTTGGTGGTTGGTTGGTGTGAGTGAGTGAGAGAGCTTGGCCGCTGCCGGAGCTTCTTCAGTTTGGGGGAGCTTTGGGTGGTGGAGCTGCCCGGCGGCCGATGGTCTGTGCGTGCGTGCCGAGGATGTGGGGTTTTGGTGATGGGGCGAGATAAGGACGGGCCGGGGTTGTGGTGGGGTTGCTAACAGATGCCATCTTGGAGGGACTTTGGGGTGCTGGAACGCTTTGTCTCGGAGTCCCCAACCAACGGGCACCTTCAACGTCAACGGTCCAGGGAAGAACGCTTTCTTTTGGGTTCAACTCTTCCAATTGAATGCATCATGGCCCTGTAGGAGATCTCCATATGTTTGCTAGCAACTTCTTCTCGTCGCTACCATACTTCACCAGAGCATGAAACTCAAAGACAGAGCTTCAAGGCCTGAAAAGCAGTTGACCAGCGGACCGAGGCTTCTCCCACAGTCTCCCATCATGCTCGTGAACTCAATCTCCTCACTACCCCTCAACTAGTTGTAGGGGTCGGTATTTGATGAAGTAGAGTTTTTGAAGAGGCTTTCTAGAAGCCATTGGGAAAGCGAGACATCGTCGAAAGACAAGCGGTGTTTGCTTGGCTTTGTCCTGAAGAAATAGGTAGTCGTCTCAACTGTCAGCTTCCGTGATTCAGTGAAGACCTGCATGTTGCCGGCTTCTCATGTAGGCATCCTAACAACTCACCAAAAAGCATTCTCATCGCGGCTTCAATTACATGAAGAATCGGACGATACTCACTTCATATGCCATCAAACGGAGAGGCCCGGGCCACAGTGCGAACTTCGATGGGGCTGACTATATGAGGCGTTTTCAACTGAAGCATCTCGGCGGGTTAAACGGAGATCAACCCTTTATTTCTCAACTTCACGATAATGTAGTGAAGCTGTGCTGCACAACAATTGAAGGCTTAATCACTCGCTTTCAAGCGCTCTTATCACTAGGTAAGGTACCAGAACTTCGAGGCTGACTTTCCCTCAGCACAATCACCGGACCGTGGCCCTGCTGCCCTGCTGCCATCACACCTGCCCTCACACCTGCCCTCACACCTGGTCTCAGAAGCCCTCCTGCCCTCTCTGGAATAACCTCACATTAGCTCCATTTCGCTTAGCTAATCCGCGAAGGGCTCCCTCCTATTTAACTCCCTCGCTGAGCGTCAAGAGTTACGCTAAAATGGAACTTCGTCCAAACCACCAATTCAATCCTTTCGCGTCCGATGATGAACTTGCGCAGTATGACCTCCCCGATCTTGACTTCGACAAGATGGACTTCAGCGATCCAGCCACAATGTCCAAACTCCTAGGCATGGACGTTCCGCACAAATCCCCGGCCGAGGTCCGCAAGGAGGCAGAGTCACTATCGTCCTCTTTACTGGCAAGCTACGACCGCCTGCAGGCCATCATCGCACGCCACGAGCCCGCGATCCACCACCGCTGGTCGCGGAAGAAGAGGCATCAGCGGCTCGACACTCTCACAAGAGCTTGGGGCCCCGGGATGGCCTCCGTGCACCGTCCCGACTTTGACGCTTGGCGCAAGCAGGAGTCGTCGTTGGCTGCTCGCCGGAGCACCCATGACAGAGACTGCTTTATGTGGCCGTACATCAACCAGGAAGACCTGCTGAGGCCGAAGACACTTCTGCTACTGCTTAACGCGCGGGGCCGGCACCATCCCTCCGAGTTCGCGGGCGCCGACTACGACGCCATGCACCTCGGCTGCGTCACCAAGAGGATTGTCGCGGTGTTCCTCAATTGTTACGTCATGATTCTTCACGGGGCCCGCGACGCCCGTGAATATGGCAAGTTGGTGGCGTGGGAGGACCATCCCGATGCCTTTGAATGGATGCACAGCCGCAGGCAATTCATGCCAGGCGAGGGCCTTCTCATCCTCGAAGCGCAGGAGAGGACGCTGAGTTTCCTAGTCAAGTGCTGCGAGCTCATCCTCCACGACATCCCCTCTGACACCCTGGCCACGGACGCCTTCCCCGTCCAGCCGCAGCCCGAGTTCAAAAACGAGCAGGAGGCGGACGGCTTTGACTCGTTGGCGGCAATGGCGGCAGAAGCCCCCTACCGCTTGCCCGCGCGCCTCGACCTCGACCGGATTCAGTCCCTCCTCGGTGCCAAGGTGGCGGCTGCGAGAGACCACATCTGGTCGCTCCGCGAGGACCCGGGATACTTTGCAGAGCAGCTCGCCGAGATCAAGGAGCATCGGCAAGAGATGATTAAAGACATCAACGGTAGCGCGCATCCCACACTTAGCCGCCTCAATCAGGAAACATTCTGGGCCCGCGTGGTCGCGGAGACTGTGGCCAGGGCGTACGAGGAGCTCGAAGTCTACACGCAACTCCACGAACTCGCGTCGGAGCTGCGGGGGGTTCTTGCCGCTAACGCCGGGTCGATAGATTTGTCCAAAGATCTGCCTGACGAGGTCATGAACTGCCTCCTCAAATTCCGTTTTTTCCTCAACGAAGCAGCGAAGGGACCGCTTGGGCAGCTTAAGCAGAGCGTCGTCGCCTCCCCACCGATGCGCCGCTTCGTCATGCGCGATCCGCCCGTAAACGCTACATTCATCAGCATCAAGATGAAGGGCGGGGTGAAGATGAACAAGATCGAGACGCAGCTGATGTGGCTCCTCCGCACCCTTTGGGAAGACAGCCAAAATCTCTTCCTCGCGAGCATGCCCCTGGTTCTCGACGAGTTGGAACGCCTGCTGCACGCGGAGCCGCAGGCAAAGGAGCTGGTTAGTCCGTACATTGCCAGCGTCATCGGCAACCTGTCCATCATCTCGCAGTGCATCTCCCAGCTGGACCTCTATCAGCCGTGGGCACGGAGCTACGAGTCAAAGATGGTGGACAGGGGGGATGTCTTGAAAGCGGAGTTTGCAATGCAGACCGCTGGGCGGGCCAGGGTCATGGCGGTCCTGAAAGAGAGTAATCTTCTACCCGCTGCGAGGCTGGCGGAGCCCTCGAATAATAGGTTTACCTACCCGTCGGAGAAACGGCGGACCAAGGCAGTTACGGCCACGCTGATCGAAGCCGAGAGGAACATCGACGCGGTCTGGGCGACCGTCGACCGCCTCATACGTGAAAAGGCTGGAGGCTTGTGGATGGATGCTGTGAGACATGTCCTGGAGCACAACCGCAGCCTGCAGCGCACCCCCAAGTGGGTTGACGAGCCAGAAGCCACCGGAGAGAAGAAGCCCAAGCCGACGGGCGTTCAGACGGACATGATTTATCGGCCGCTGTCCACACTCTACTTTGAGAAATCAGGAGAGGCGGCACAGGATGTAACTCGGCCTCCCAAGACGAAGAAGAAAACGAAGGGCGCCGCATCACAAGACCTAGCAGAAACATCCATCCCTACCGCAGACACAGACGCGAGCAACGAACCGGTCTCATCCCCGATTTGCGTCGATGCCCGCTCTTTCAAAGTCTTTCGCACGTTGTTCTTCGACCCCAACGTCACGTCCCACCCGGGCCAGGTCTCGTGGAAGGACTTCCTCCACGCCATGACCGGGACGGGCATCTTCGCCGCCGAGAAGCTGTACGGGTCCGTGTGGCAGTTTGAGCGGACGGATGGAGACCAGAGCCGGATCCAGTTCCACGAGCCGCATCCGTACAGCAAGATCCCGTTCGTGGTGGCGAGGCGGATTGGTCGGCGGTTGAATAGGAATTACGGGTGGACTGGGGATATGTTTGTGCTGAAGGGAACCGAGTAAGGGTTGGATTCAAAGGGCTGAAAGAGGGGGAATTTCAGGAAATTTAGAAATGACGCTGACATTGCGTTCGCAACTGATGATGTGTAATGTTGGTTCCATCAAGCTGCAGTCTGCCCTGCAGAAACAGGAGACGCCTCCTCAGCTACGCCTCCAACGCCCCGAATAATCCGCTCAAACACATCAAATCTCAAACTCACAATGGAATCATGATCCGCCTCCGGGACCACAGAGCTCGAGAATTTGATCTTCTCCCCCCTTTGCTCCTCCCTCCAACACTGCTCAAACCACTTGGGCCCGTCGCCCGTCCCAATCATCGCATCCGACGCCGCGAAGAACACCTCAACCTCCAACCCGCCACCCTCTCCCAGCTCCCTCTCCTGCTGCGCCAACAGCGGCACCAGCTTATCATAGTCCTCCCACTCGCCCCAAAACATCTCATTCCCATCCCTCTTCAGCAGCAGCACCGCATCCTGCCCTAACCCCTGCACGCTCTCCGCATACACCCGCTTAATCAGCGTCCCCCAGATCTTCTCCTCAAACTCCGCGAGCCGCACGTCGCTCACCCCGGGCGCGGTGTACTCCTCCGCCGGCGTGCCCGCCAGACTCGGCACGATCCCGCTCAACATACCGCTCACGGCGTTGCTGAACCCGACCGTCGCAGGCACGAGGCTGCGCACCATGAAGCCGGCCACCTTGTCGAACGACCCGACCAAACCCTGCGGCAGGCTGCTCGTGAGGCTCATCATCGCGGCGCCAGAGTGCGAGGGGTGCACCCACGGCGTGCATAGCGCCACATACGGCCGGGACGGGGAGAGCAGGTGGCGGTGGTGCAGCAGGGTGTTGAGGGCGTAGAGGGTGCCGCCGGAGTGCGCGGCGAGGGCGACGTGGCGGACGCCGAGGTGGGCGAGCAGCGCGGGCACGATGGCCAGCCAGGCGCGGATGCGCAGGTTGGGAGGCACCGGGGTGGTGCCGCCGAAGCCTGGGCGGTCGATGTCGATTATGCGGACTTTGTGGCGCTTGGCGAGGGTGTCTTTGGCGATGTGGAGATAACGGCTGAGAGAATGTGTCAGATGGGATGGGATGAGATGAGGATGAGATGGGGTGTCTTACCTTCCGAGGAGGGGCCCGCAGAGGAGTAGGACGTGTGTCGAGGACGGGTCTGCATGGTCGTTGTGGCCAAAGTCGGCGTATGTTACTTGGAAGTCCTCCGGGAGGTCGGGAGTCGTGGGGAGGGTGAATTTGCGGTTGAAGCGCGGGTCGTCGAGGTATTCTGCGGGATCGGGGAATTCTCGCGGCGGATTGGGGTCGGTTGCTGGTGGCGGAGTCTGCGAAGCCATCGTGATGTTGAAATTGAGTGTTGTAATTGAGTTTCGGGCTGGGATGTCAGGGATCCTCCCAGGGAGGAAGCTTCTCTTTTCTTTTTGAAGAGCTTGGATTGGTCTCTGGGGAGATGTTCAAGTTGAGTGGTTCGACATTGGCGATCGCATATTTATCTGGCGTGGTTCGCAGACGCTAGGCGCCCGGTTTGCTGCGCCGCAGCGTAAGCTAACGCGTGTCAGACTGTCGAGGTGGGTTAGAGTGCTTATCTTGAAGGATGGAAGGCTGGATGGTGCAGCCTTGGCTTATCGGCTGGAATGAGTGGCTGATACAGAACCTCAAACGGGATGCTTCGAAGCCTCGATATTGAGAATTGGGGGGCTTGTGAGTTGGTCCTGAACATTTGTCTACCTTAGACCTGATGTTTTGAGATGATCGGATTTGGGGAGATCATGAGAGATTGATTGTAGGCGTGTTGCAGACTTGCCAAGACCTCTCATCTGGTCATTGAAACATGAATGTCCACAAATCGTCAAGGCCTCTAATTCAAGAACTCTGGAGCCCGTGGTGATTGTTCGAGGTTGAAGGTGTCGATGTTGAACGCCATGTTTCAGTCATGGCGCCGTCGGCCGTTGAGCACCAGACGCAACGGCTTTTCTTCTGGAGATGTTAAACAGATTTTCTTCCAAAGCGGTCTTGTAAAATGGTCTCGGACAGCTAATTCAATTTAGATTAAGATGGAAAGAAAGCGTTACACACACAAATACCAGATATCCAGACACGGCGATCAGCACGAATGTCGCGCCTCCGCCGAACAGTCTCATCAGTCAATACTGCATCGCCAAGGCTATTTCCACTCACGAGATGAAGTGGGTTGAACTGAATTGTAAAGCCCAAAAAGCATGGTCATTGGGTCATAGCACGTCTTTCCCCTGTTGGAAGCAAGTTGGACAGCGAGCATTTAAGCCAAGCCTACCCCATAGAAATCCGTGTCCGACGAGCAAAAGAATCTTGACCTACTCGGGGATTTATCATAATTTCTGTTCAGAACGCTCCTTGAATCTCTTTGAAATTTTCAATATCAGTACTTCTTTTCCATCTCAGAAGTTGCAACCATGGTCAGAGCGCTCCTCATCGCCGCCCTAGCCTGTGCGGCCCTCGCAATCCCTGTCCCCGTCCCGGCCGACGGCCCCGCTTCGGCCGGCGACGCCTACATACCCACAACGGAAGAGCTCGGGGACCCGGCCCTTGCGGTCCCCGCCCAGGCCGACGACGCTGCGATTTCTGACGCTACGGAGTGGACGTCGGCGGATAACGGTGACGAGGATGGTGTCGGGGACGTCTCCGAACCTAAACTCCCCGTTCAGAGGCGGGTTGTCGATACCGATGATCTTGATACCAGTGCCCTTGACACTAGCGCCCTTAACACCAACGCCCTCGACACCAGCGCCCTCGACACCAGCGCCCTCGACACCAGCTCTCTGAACACCGACTCTCTCACCACCCTGCCCACCTCCACCAACATCAAGCGCAGGAGTGCCGTGATGTGGTGATAATGTGGCACGAGATGAGGCTCGAAAAGTCGGGGCTGGATACGGATATCAAGTTGTTGGGTGGGGTTAAGTATGCTGTTCTTGGCGGAGATGAGTAAAGGCTAGGTCGAAGGTGTATTGAGGATGGCCACATTTTGATTGTGCATATTAAATAGAGCACTGCCATCTAAACATGCTAAAACTCCATCTTAAAAAGCTTCGACTTGCGGATTCTTTCGCCGTAAAAGAAGAGTATGAACGGCAGCGGAAGAAAGGCAAGCGATATGAACCCGAGGACCGAGTTGCCCCAACCTACCCCCAGGGCGTCGAACATGGCGCTGCCAGCCAGAGGGAGCAGCGCTCCGAAGAGACAGCGGAGGATGGCGCTCGCGGCCATGACTGAGGCGGAGTAGACCGTGTAGGCGTCGATGAGGTATGTAGCGGTGGTTGTCTGCAGATGGAACGTTGATCAGCCTTGCTACCAAACGTGATGGCATGAGAGAAGCCCACATATGCGGTCACGATGCCGATGCCGAGGAGTGCGGTTCCCATGATGGGCACGATCCAATGCGCCTTGTACTCGGCCGACCACCCGTACCAGAATAGGCCCACGGGGACGAAGACGGCGCCGATGACTAACGTGGGCAGTCGAAACTCGGGCTTGGCCACGCCGTCATTCTTTTTTGTGAGATAGGCGGACCAGGGATCGGAGACGGCGCCGACGAACAAAAGACCCAGGATGAAACCGACTCCGATCCCGATGCTGGTCAGCCCAGACGCGCCACTGCCGAAGCCATACTGGTCCTTGAAAATGCGGGGGAAAGTCGTGCAGCAGAGGTAGGCGTAACTAAACACCGTCGCAGCGTACGCCGACATCAAGAAAATAATCGGCGAGACAAGCATCTTCGGCGGGCGCAGGATCGCAAACTTGAACAGCTGCCCGGGCGTCTTGCTCGTATCCAGCGCCGACCTCAGGCCCTCATTCCCCGTACTCTTCCGCAACCTTGCCGTCTTCCTCTTCAGAATCGCGTACGGATACGACTCGTGCAAGAACATCACCACACACACAGCCATCACACCCGCCGCGATCGCCATCACCCAGAAATCCCACCGCCACCCCGCCGCCGCCGTCAGGTTCCCCCCGATAATCGGCCCAATCGTCGGCCCCAGCGTCGGGCCCATGATGTACGCGGACATGACCCGCCCGCGGCGCTCGCGCGGCACCATGTCCGCGATGGCGCTCGCGCCCAGCGTGCCGGCGCAGGACCCCGCGACGCCGGCGAGCAGGCGGAAGGCGATTAGGGAGCCGAAGCTGGGCGCGAGCGCGCAGGCGGCGTTGAAGAGCGCGAAGAGCAGCGCGCAGGCGCGGAAGACGGGGGCGCGGCCGTGCAGCTCGGAGAGCGGCGCGATGAGCAGCGGCCCGAAGGCGTAGCCGAGGAGGTAGATTGTGGTCATGAGGGCGCCGAGGGTGGTGTTTGTGGTGTTGAAGTGGTGCATGATGTCGGCGGCCGCAGCGGCGCTGATGGTTGAGCCGATGGGTCTAGCAGAGGTGGGGAATAGAATCAGTTTTGAGGGTTTGTGGGGTGGTGAGACTTGGGGTAGAGTGAGGCAGGACTTTACGAGAGGAGGGCGGTCAGGGACACGATGACGATGGTAGTCGTCTTCCTGATTGTTGACCAGTTGAGGGGGTGTTCTGGGTCATTGGGGCCGTTGAAGTCGACAATGTTTGGATCGCGTGGTGTTTCTTCTTCCGCGCTTTTCTCTGGGTTCGGGCCCTTCTCAACGGCGAGGCCTTCGATGGCTTTGGGTGCATCCCCAGACATTGTCAATTTGTTTTTCTACGGTCGCATGCGTACGAATGAATGATTGAATCCCGAGTTGTGTGAGAGCCATGAACGAGACTACCGCGGTCTGATATTGTCGCGCTCAGAGTGCTCAAGTCTTGGCTGAACGATGCCCTCGCACCAGTGATCGTGAGATGATCCTCTACGTCGATGTTAATGTTGAGGTGAAGAAGGTGAATTGAAAAACAAATAGAGAAATCTGAACCAACAACTTATCTCTGCGGATTGATTGATCCTCGCTGCAGTACGGCCGGACGGCGAGCGGATAGTGGGGCCGTTGCCGTGCGGTACCACGGTGCACTAGTGGCTCACTCCCGGTACCCCACCAGTCGGTGACCAAAACCACCTTCCTAAACGGGGTTCCGTTGGTTCTGAAGCACCCTCCTGGCGAAGAATCCTTGGTTAGCTGAGCTCTCGATACCAACAAGGGGTCAAATGGGAAGCAAGCACAAATGCCAGGGATGGAACACTCCGCCATTTGGCTCAATCGGAAGTTCCTGAACTGTCGGTTCTCAACGAGGTGCAACTCGAGATTGTTGGGCTTCTGAAACCAGAATTGACGGGCCGGATAAGGTGGGCTTCTAATTGTCACTGATGGTGGTAGTAAGCCGTGAAATTTCAAATGTTCGATGAGGAAACGGGAGGTCGGCCTAATGAGAAAGCCGGCGGTGACACCCGTTGAATCTACTGCGCCAAATTCTGTCGGCCACCGCACTTCTCCTCGATATTCTTAGTCATCTCGAGGAGCTAGCTCGTCGGTCGCCAGGCCGGCGACGGTGGTCTGGCCTGACGCGCACATAGCTACGGCCCACCGTTCCGGACAGGGAGTAACGAAATCTATGAGATGCATGCAACACCAGGCATTCGCCGGTCGTCTCCGGCCCCGCGTACTACCTTTTCTCAAATGTTAGTAGCAATTGCTAGCATTATGGTCTGGTGGCCATGAACTGCTAAAAACGAGACGTCTTGTGTCGAGAGATTGAGATCAAATCCGCCACTCTAAGCAGTTGTTTCTCAACATACCAACCCCCTGAGTATAGACCCGTAGGAGTTCGTTCCTGTTTGCCAAGAGATGACAAGGGCTTAGCACTCTAGGCAGAAGCTCTTGAATTGGTCCTCCACACTCACGGAACATTGCCGAGCTGTCAGTTATCATCAACTTGAGAACCCCTCGGCCGTCTTCAATCGAAGGATTCGACGCAGTATGCAGCAACGCATTCGGCTTGCTGAAACTAACCAGCCATAACAGACTCTGTACAATAACGGGAACTCGTAGAAGCAAGACGAACAACTTGAACAAGAAGGTGACTTTTAGGACGATCCCGCATTAATTGAAGTTCCTACTTGGTTTTAGTTGCTTTCGCCAACTGAGCTGACAGACAACTGAAGTGCCCAGGACGAACTGCGATGCTCTGTTATCGTTGGAGCGGATTGGGTTGTCTTTCTGTCTTGCTCTACTGAACGTGCATTGCTTACAGTCTCTTCTGCCCTGCGCCAGCCTCCTCGCGGACATCGCTTCTCCTGCACGAGTTGATTGATAACTACCTTTCAATGCCTCTATCGGCCTACCTAGTGACGAGAGAAATTACAGCCCATTGTATAAATAAGATCACTCGTGTGAGCATGCCCACTCTTTTGCACAGAGTTATCGATCAGTCTTTCATGAACAATGATAGAAAAACGCTCATCACCCCGAGAGTATTCACTCACTCAAATTTGATCTTGTTCTTCAAAACGCCGACCTTCTTCATCTCCACCTCAACCACGTCGCCGTCCTGCAGAAAGCTCTTCGGCTGGCGGAACGCCCCGACTCCCGCCGGGGTACCCGTCATCACCGCCGTGCCCGCCGGGATCGTGGTTCCTACATTGGTATCCGTCAGTCATCCGCTTCGAGACGCACATCATGCGTAGCCTAACTTACCTTGGCTCATGTGGCTGAGGATCTTCTCCGGGCTGAAGATCAGGTCCTTCGCGAACTCGGCCGTCTGCCGCACGTCGCCGTTGACCCTGGTCACCACGTCGAAGGCGGAGCCGTCCCCGAAGACGGCCGGGCTGATGAGCGACGGGCCGATGGGCGCGAACTTGTCAAAGGCCTTGGCGAAGAAGAACTGGCCCGCCGAGTAGCGCGGGAGCTGGTACATGCGGCAGGAGAGGTCGTTGCCGATGGTGTATCCCAGGATGTAGTTCTTGGCCTCGGAGGCGGACACATTTTTGGCGTCTTTTGATGTGACGAAGACGAGCTCGCCCTAGATGTGGAAGTAATAAGTCAGGTTTTGCTTTATGGATCCGTCATGGATGTAGGCCCGTCTTCTTACCTCGTAATCCAGAAGGCTTTTCGCACAGAAGTCGTTGACGGGGATTTCCTCTCCCGGGCTCGCGAGCGCCGCGGCCGGCTTTGTCCAAAGGGGCGGGCACGCTGGGATGTCAAGCTGAGCCCCGCGAAAGATGTTAGTCAATGGTGATGTTAAGGTCGCTGGATAAGAGGACTGACACTGGCTTCCTTTGCGTGACTTCGGTAGTTGAGGCCGACGCAGTATATCGGGAGTCCGTCTCGAGGCAGAGGTGGGAGGAGCTATTCTCAGTGTTAGCGCGCGAATTCTGTGTTAAACCATTGGTGGAAAGAGCGAATGAAGAATCAGTCAAAAAAAAACCAAACAAAAGAAAGAGACTTACCCGGCGCACGGTAACAATATCTTCTTCGGACTTTTGTGCAAGAGCATCTATGGTTTTGGCGGCGCTGAGCTTCGCGCCGGGTGACGGCGGTCCATCCGCATCGGGACCCAGATCGGCAAAGTAAACAGCGCCGTCTTCTTCGCTTTCGAAACGGACGAGGTGTGAGAAGGACGACATTTTGGCAGCAGTTGAATACACAGTATACTTTGCTTGATGTAGGTTCCTACATGCCTACATCTCGAGGGCTCATATATCATCTAGCACAACTCTGTCCTTGTCGTGCTAAAGTCCGGGAGCCGGAATCATCGGTAGGTCCACAGCACGCATCGGAGCATCTGATCTGCCCGCAAGCTCCGCTGGGGCCATCGGGGCAACTTCAGCTGCTGCCTCCAAGCGGGGCCCGGCGCTACCACGGGCTCCCTTAAGTCCTCAGCCAACGCCAATTACTCCGAAGTCATCTTCCCCTCTAAACCTTCGTTTTTCACACTCATACTCACATGCTCAAGGATACGCCGACGATTCCCAACATAAATATTTCACCCCATGGTAACTCTGACCCCTGGAAATCAATCCCTCCGTCTTCGAGTTGCACCGAGGGCTTCATCCCAGCTACTCAGGTGCCGCGCGCCACGACCCGTCCCCGGAAACCCAGATCAGAGGTGGTGGCATTCGGCACTTTCGATCGCCAGGCCGGAATAACGCGCTGCGGCCGTCTTCGCCGTCCCCGCTTCCCCAGAGTTTGGCGACGGAGCATCTCCCAACATGTCGTCGCCCGATCTTGCCCCTCCGCGCGGCGCAGAGACAGACAGCGATGCCAGACCTCGGGTCTGTGATAACTGCATCCGGTAAGGCACACTCCCCTATTGAACCAACCACCGCCCGTCGCTGACAATCTTCCCTTTGTAGCCAGAAAGTCAAGTGTAAGTCTTGAGCAGAATGACGGCATCAGCTTCGCCTCCGACCCCAGGCTGATTCCGAGGCAACCCGTCTCTGCAGGTGACCTCAGACGACCAAAGTGCTCCCGATGCTTGGAGCGGGGGCACCAGTGCACCTACTCCTCCAGCCGCCGACGGCCTGGACCTCTCCCGGGAACTAAGCGTGGATCTCAACGTCCATCTCTGTCGCATCGGCCGAATAGACGTGTTTCCCGCGGTACGTACGACGAACCCGCGCCGTCGGATAGTCCGTCCGCCGTCCGGAATTACACCGCTGGCCGTTTCGCTGACCGTCTCCAGAGTCGCCGTTGCCCTCCACGCCCGGCCCTCCGAGCCACACCACAGAACCGCCCACACCCCCGACGACGTCGACCCCGGCAACGACAGAGTTACAGACCGCCACAGCTTCCCGTTCGGGACCGTTGAACTTTTCACCTGAAGACGAGAGGTCTCTGTACGAACTTCCTGTCCCTCTTTGCCAAGACTCTGCTGACTGAGATTCCTCCGAAGACTGGAATGGTACATCGACACAATCAACCATGCGTTCCCCGTCTTCCCCAATGCTCCGTCCAATGGTGCCGGTGTCGAAGTCGTGTCGAGCTGCAGCCGCGATCTCGTCCAAACACTAGTCGTCATCGCGGCCAAGCTGTCCGGCTTCGTCAGCACATCCTTTGACTCGTCCGAACTCAACGCACACATCGACCAGATCCTCAGCTCCGTGTCCTTGCAAGAGGACATCGCCGGCGACACGCCAACCCTCGACCAGTTCCGGAAATTCTGCCTGCTTGCCTTTTACGAGTTCCACCAGTTCCCTGGCCAGCAGGCATGGACCCGCATTGGCAAACTCACCCGGTTGGCGCACTGGACTGGTCTGGACCAACTGGACAGGCTGCACGAGATCGTCCCGCCGTGGACGATTTTGAGCAAGGATAGGCTGGAGGAGTGGCGTCTACTCTGGTGGTGCATCTACGCCCTCGATTCCTACGCCAGTGTCTCGACCGGGATGCCCTACGAAATCGACGAGGGGCTCATCAACACCGCCCTCCCACAAGGTCTCCCAACAGACCAGAGCCGAGAATTCTACCTACGTTACCGCCACGACGGTCTGCTCAATCTCGTTCAGAAGCTACTATCAGACTCCCCGCGTCAAACCCTCGGCCTCGAGATCCACATCATCAGCATCACCGTCCTGCGCCACGCCGGCCGGGCGCTCCGACTGCACGTCCTCGGCAGACAGGACGACTGCTCCAAAGTCGTCGCCGATACCGAGCGGCGCATCTCCGAGGTCCGCCTCGCCCTGCCGGGCAACCTCTTCAGCCCGCGTCGTAACGCCTTCGCGAACGAGTCCGCCGCGGCCCACCACTTCCGCCTCGTCACCGCCATGCACCTGCACATGGCGCAGATGCTCATGACGCTCATCAACTGCCGGCGCCTGGCGGAGGAGCGCGCCTGGCTGCTCAAGTGGCAGCAGGTCCTGGAGATCTGCCAGGACGTGGCGGCTATCGCCAAGCAGTGGAACAGCAGCTTCTTCCTCAGCGTCGACCCGGCGGTGTCCATCATCGCCTTCATCGCGCTCATCTTCTTGGACTTGCACCTGAAGTTTAATAGTGATGCTGCTGATGAGATTGGCGATGACCTGCGTGCGGAGATTGAGCACTGCGAGACGGTCTTGTTGCTCTTCCTTGAGCAGTTTGCCAAGTCGTGGACCATGCCGCGCCTCCTGATTCGTGAGTCGATCCCATTTTCTTTTTCAACTTTGCTGCATTCGATGGCGTTGCAGTGCATGGTTTGATTTGGCTATTCGTCAACTAACATCACTCTTGGAAAGTCTCGTTCAAAAGCTTCAAAGAGTCTCTTAACGGCCCTGTCGGATATCAGCAAGTCCGCGCCGTGTTTCTCCATTTCCAAAGTCCGCTGCATCCTAGATGGTTGCAGTTCCTGACCTCCAATGCTTTGCACGCCGAGAATTGCCAGTCATAGGTGTGACATTACGAACATGTCTGAGCGAGTTGTTGATTAGCCCTCCTGAACAGCTGTCTGATAAACTCGTGGTTGGCGGCTTTCAGCGACACACGAAGGTAGACGTAGAAACCTTGCAGAGTGAAAGAGGTTCCATTTGCGTGTTTGTAACGAACAACCGAAGCCTCCAGAATTTTCACATCCGTTTCCTCAAATTATCATATACTGTGAGTACAACCTGTCATTCGCTACCAAGCATTTGTTACAAATCTCCATTCCTAACCAATGGTTCAGACACTGAACAGCCGTCCACCCTATACGAAAACAAAACCCGAAACCCCCCCCTCTCAAAGCTTCTTCACCGGCCAATCCTTCGGAATCTTCTCCCCAAAGTCCTTCGGCACCTCCGGCCCCCAAATCGAAAACGGCCCCACCACGTCCCGCGACGTCGGCGTGTGCCTGTTCACCACATCCCCATCCGCATAATGCTCAATCTTGAACCCGCTCGGGTCCGCCCAGTAGTCAAAGATCTGGCTGCCCAGCACGTGCCGGCCGACGCCCCAGACGCTGTGCCACCCGCGCTTGGCGAGCCAGTCGTGGCCCAGCAGCTGCGTGTCGAAGTCGGCAACCTCGAAGGATGTGTGGTGGCAGAAGGCCTTCTTGACGTGCGGCTCCGCGCGCTGCATGAAGAAGGAGTGGTGGTCCGAGAAGGCGTCGCCGAGGTCCAGGTGCATGAAGGTCATGACGTCCATGTTGTCAAAGTCCCAGTGGTGCAGGATGTCGGACGGCACGAAGTTGAAGTGGGATGTGTACCAGGCCAGCTCGGCGTCGAAGTCGGGGACGACGTAGCCGTAGTGGCCCAGTTTGTGGACGAGGGCGGGGCCAGGGTGGTAGCGTTGGAAGGCTCCTGGAGGAGGAAGAAGTCATGAGCAAGCTGGCGTATGGGACTTTGATATTCAGGGGGTTTGCTTACCTTGTCTCGGCTTTCTGAATGGTTTGTTAAAAGGTCCCACCTCTTCATGCGTGGCAGATGGCTCCTGCGGCTCTGGCTCACGCTCTTTCTGGCCATATATAACATGGAAGAACATATCATCCGGCCTGTTGAACGTGACGATACTCCCGCCGCCAGGGGCATACTCAATCGAGCCCACCCGTGCGCCCTCCATCTTGGCCGCCTTGTCAAACTCCTCCTGCGACGCCGCCACGAACGCCGCGCCGCGGAACCGGGGCTTCCCGTCCTTGCTCCTCCGCGCGACGTACACGTACGGGTCCCGGCCGTAGCCGCGGTAGTAGATCGTGTCGTTCCCGGCGCGCGCCTCCTCGACGAAGCCAAAGTCGGCGGCGAACTTGGCGAACTCGTCCAGGTCCGGGTGGTCGACGTAGATGTGCCCCGGGCGCGCGAGCTGCACCTTGGAGGGGTCGTTGGCGATGGGCGGGATGCGCATGTCGGGCAGGATGGCCTCTCGGATTGGTTTGGGGAGCTTTGCGAGGACGGTGACTATGAGTTGGAGTGCCAGCGACATGGCTTGGAAAGGGGGAAGATGGTGGTTCAAATGCGGTCGGGGTGAGGGTGTTGAAGTTGAGGGTTTGCTTGGAGTATTTGACGGCCGGCGGACGGTCGGTGACGCGGGGGAATGCCGTCGAGGCCGGGTGCTTGGAAATTCTATTAAGATGTGCCGCTCACGGCCACGGGCTGATTTGAGTAGATCTACATGCCATGTGAGCAGTCTGATCTTCCGTCAGACACGTCAAACCTATTGTTCGGTGTTATTACGTTTGTCGAGCATTTACGCCGACGAAGCTTTCTCCGTCGGAGCAACTCCTAACCCCCCGACCCCCGGCACCGGAAAAGCGGAGACCGTCGGAGCATCTTCCCCTTCGCCACCACCTTTTGTCCTTGAGTGGATGTCCTACAAATGACCTCCAGAGCACGTCCCATACTTTCCAGACCAAGATACCAAACCGACTTGTTGAGACGATCTCACAACCCGCATCCTCCCAGCCCCAACAATGCCCACACCCACCCCTCGCCCCGTCGTCCTCATCACAGGCTGCAGCTCCGGCATAGGCGAATCCCTCGCCCTCGCCTTCGCCGCGCGCAACTTCACCGTCGTCGCAACCGCGCGGCACACCTCCTCCCTCGCGCACCTCGCCAAGCGCCACGACAACATCATCCCCCTGCCCCTCGAGCTCGGCAACCTGGCCAGCCTGGACTCCTTCCGCGACGCCGTGCTCGCGCGCACGGGCGGCCGGCTGGACGTGCTGGTCAACAACGCGGGCACGCATTACGCCGCGACGGCGCTGGAGCTCGACATCGCGGAGGCGGAGAAGGTGTTTGCGGTGAACGTGCTCGCTGTGATGAGGCTGTGCCAGCTGTTCCTGCCGTGCCTGTGCGAGGCGCCCCGCGGACGGATCGTGCAGATCGGGAGCGTGACGCGGGATGTGCCGGTGGCGTGGCAGTGTGTGTATAACGCGTCCAAGGCGGCGTTGAGCCAGTATACGAAGACGCTGCGTCTGGTGAGTTCTAGTTCATTGCGACGTGCTATCATCTAACATGCAGCTCAGGAGGTGCAACCGTTCGGGGTCGAGGTTGTCGAGGTCGTGACTGGATTCGTGCGCAGCAACCTACTTCACCACGGCCTCGACGCCCCGAAAGACTCGCCGTATCTCGCGATCAAGAAGGACATTGAGCGCATCAAGTTCGAGGGGAACCAGAACGGCATGCCCGCGCGGGCGTATGCCGAGTCCGTTGTCGAGCAGCTGCTCCGGAAGCGGAGGCGGGATGAGATATGGGAGGGGAAGCTGGCTTGGATACTCAATTTGATTGTCATCTTTTCACCTTTGTGGTTTTTGGTATGTGGTACCCAAAGTGCTCTATCATTCACGTAGTAATGGTTGCGGCTAACACGTTGAGTAGAACTGGTTTTTTTCTCGTCAATTCAAGCTTAACCGCTTGGGGCGCCTAAGGAAGTAGTTCATGGAGGCAGGGCTTGATTAATGTCTAGACTGTGGAGTTTCAATTAGAAGTTCAGGGCTCTGATCATGTCAATCGTCAACACGTGCTACTATTACATCAAGACGACGGGACAAAGGGTTAGTTGTGCTGAAAAGTAATGAACCTTTTGAAAACGCTGCAGATCCCATATAAGCCGTTTCTCAATCATAATCCACTCTCCGCTGTAAATTTACTCAATGTTCGGCCACGGCCCTGTTATGACGTTGATCTCACCCCTCTGGATCGTTCACGGAGATATTGCCGTGCAAGCCCCACCGGGACGGAGTGGCCCCGAGTCGGCTGCGGAGATTGTGGGTCACAGCGACGGCGCGCTCGGGAAAATTTGTCCAGCTCTCCCGGCTGGCATGAAAGCAAATCCGCCACAGCATTCAATTGACCGCCAAGACGGTCTTTCAAAGAGATTCAGTGCCCGATAGACTACATGTGATAGGCGCATATCCATGATCCTCGGCGTCCAGACCCTGCAATGCTCCCCCTAGAGGATCATCGGAGCTGCCGCCGCTGAGAGTAAGGTAGTTGACCATCCCTTGGCGGGATCAACCCCATCTGCCGCGGCATGTCACTAAAGTCCGCGACTTCGCATGGACTGCTGCCGCGAACAACGTCGGAGGATCCACATCGCCGCAGCGCTGAACAAGGTTTCTGTGAGATATCCCGCGGGACATCTCTGATTGGTGGTTCGCTAGTCAAAATAGCTGGATTCGGCATCAGCGGTTCGGCTCGTCTTAGGTACTTCGGGAAAGGTGGGGTTGGAGAGCAACGCGTGTAAGTGCGATGACCCCAACGTTGAGAGGCGGTTGGCTCACGCGATTCGGAAACGATTTGTATTTGAGAGCTCTTGTTTTCGGTTTTCGTGGGATTGCAATGCCATGGATCAGTCAAATCAACACCGAAGCTACTTGATTGACCGCACGACGAGCGCAAAACACGATCTGGATACCATGGAGGAGACACAGGTCGTCATTGTCGGGGGAGGACCCGCTGGCCTTGCTTTAGGATTGTCGTTGGCGCAACATCAGATTCATGTAAGCTGGCAATTTTGCGACGATTTCGCGACGATTTCATGCGCGCGACGTTCGGCTCAGACTGACTTTGACCCGCAGTCAGTCATTCTAGAGAAGGCAGCAGAGGTGACCACGGATCCGCGAGGCGTTTGGCTCACAGGAGATGCTGTAAGAATCTTTCACGCCATCGGAATCGGTCATGAAATGAATCAAGTCGGCCACGGTAGGTGCAACGAGTCGATCGCCAAAAGCAAGATTCTGGCTGACAACCTATTGAAACAAAAAGAGCCGCCTCACGTCAACTTCCACCATTCAACGTTCAACACGACCCCTTTCTACCGGATGGAAATCACCACCGCCAACAGCCTCGAACAGTGTGTGCCCGAAGGCTTTCTACAAAATCAGCCCAAACTAGGTTCGATCGATCTCGTTTCGTGGAGGACCCTCGTTTCCTGAGCTGACTTTGACCTCATAAGAGCATGCCCTGAGACGCGCGATCGAGAAGACGAATTATTGCACATTACGCACGAATTGCACCGTGATCGGAAGGTCCAGTGAGGTGCCGCCAATCGTCGAATACTTGGACGCCCAGAAGTCTCGCCGCGTCATTAGAGGACAATGGCTCGTTGGCGCCGACGGCAAAACGGGCATCGTCCGCAAACACTTCCTGGAGCCAACGGCCGGGATTAAGCAGGAGGCCGGCGTCTACCCCTACGAAGGGGTATGGGTTGCCGCGAATCTCAAAATGACCGTCCCAACGCCGCAGACACACCCGAACTTCCCGCTCTGGAAGTACGGATACACCCCCGACGAAGTCTACGACCTATTCTGGCCCTTAGGCTGGCACTTCTGCAGTCCGCCCGGCAGACCAACCGCAACGGGCAGATTCGGTCCCCACGCCGACCGGACATGGCGCCACGAGTTCCGCGTCGACGAGTTCGGAGGCCCGATATACCCGGAAGAGCTCTTCTGGGAACACATCTCTCAAAGCATCACCCTCAAAGAGGACCCCGTCCGCGGCCACCACTTCGACGAGGCCGTTGAATATCCCCGCGACTGCATCGAGATCCTGCGCTGTCGTCCCTTCAAGTTCGTGCATAAGTGCGTCAACCGGTGGTACGACAAGCGCACCCTGCTAATTGGCGACGCCGCACACGTTTTCCCGCCGTTCGCCGGCCAGGGCATCGCAAGCGGTGTGCGCGATGCGCATCAACTCGCATGGCGCCTCGCTTTGCTCCTCCGCACCGACGCAGACCCGGAAACCAACACTGCGATTCTAGAATCGTGGGCAGCTGAGCGCCGTCACAGCGTGGATGACGCCGCGAGGATGTCCATGGTCTCCGGCACCGTGTGCAACAGCCAGCCGACCCTGTGGATCCTGGCGCTGGCGAAGCTGCACGGGTTCATCAACTCGATCCCCATGCTTCGTGGGTACGATCTGGTGGCCCAGCAGGAACGGCGTGGTTTCTGCGGCGTTGCTGACGGGTTCTTTCTTAAAGCTTACAATGGCGGTGCCCGACTGGCGCAGATACACGTCCGCTCCTCGCTTAGCCATTCGCCGATTCTGTCTGACGACCTGCTGCGCCAGTGCGGTACCATTTTCACGGTTCTTCTCGTCGCCAACGGCGATTCAACGGAGACGAGCGAGTCACATGCGGAAGCTAAAGAAGCTATCTCGGGAGCATCTTTGGACCCCAATATCTTGTCAGAGGAATCCATCATCATCTATACTCCACAGGGTGGAGAGTTGGACACAACGTTCAAGCTCTCGAAAGAAGAACAGAGCGAGTGGGAGGTCTTCTCACCTGTCCCAACTTCTGGAATCGAGGCACCACTGGCTCCTGGATACAACAGCACATCGTATCTTTCTCGACTAGGCTCATCTGCCAAGTTCGTTGTCTTGCGTCCAGACATGTTCGTGTTTGCATGCGCAAGGAGCAATGATGAGCTGGCGCATTGCTTAGATCAACTTCGGGAGCGGCTTGGTTGAGGACATCATAGGGAAACATGTTGCCCACGTCGCTTAACACGGAGGCATCCAGCATAAACATACATGTACAACTTTCTATACATAATGCCACTAGGTCTAAAATGAAGCTCTGTAATTTCGTTGCTGCACGACTGTTGACTGACTTGGATAGAGGTTGATGCAATTCGTACTCTCGCTCGGGGGCTTGGCCATAGTCGCGGGTACCCATGAAGCCTGTATATGAATGAATCCAGCAGCTATCGAGATTTTCGGAGCAGAAGGCGTGACCCGTGTCAGACCGATATCTAGTTCTCGGCTACTCAAGCCACCGGCTTCCCAAATCCGTCGGTCTTGGCAGCCTTGGAGGTAAAGCAGTTGCCGTCAGGGCCACAATCCCGCCAGTCGACGCCCTCCTTAGGGGTGAAGCATGTGCTCCTCTCGTAACGAACACCAGGCCCATCCTTTTGCTTAATGCACAACTCCAATGACTCGTCGCCGCCGACCCAACCGTCGTCTTCAGCACCGTTGACCGGGCCCTCGATGGCATGATACTACCCCTTTGTTAGCAACACCACCGAATGGTTAGGGCTTGAAGAGAGCGCACATATGATCCTTCGTACTTCGCCCCATCTTCTTTGGTCCACTTCTTTCCACCTGCGAGGGTGTTAGCGTCAAGGCTAGGGGGCGCATCATGGAGACGTCGCAAACTGACTGAAAACGAATCTGCCATTCATGGCGTTGACGACCTTTTTGCTGTATTCGTCGCTGGTAACTGTGGCTTGGTAATCACGACAAGCACAGAGACGGTGCTTTTCGGCGGCTGCGGTGGCCGCCCTGGAGGAGTTAGTTTTGAGGCCCAACTTATATCATAGAGTGATTCCAACATACAGAAGCAAGGTCAGGAAAGCGAATGTGGTTTTCATTTTGAATAGCTTGGTGTTGCTGAGGAGCAGGAAAACGAATGTCTGGAACGAATGTGGGAGTCTGATAATCAGACAGTAGGAAGAGAAATGAGTGTGGGTTGAAGTAGAGAGATTTCGTTCTTTTTCTCTGTCTTTCTATCTCTATATATACATAAAAGTCCTTAGTCGTCCTTTCTGCGAAATTCTCGAGATGGCAAGACGCGCCCGTTCCAGCATGTGCCTGAATGGTAGTTGGCGCAATAGGCAGCTGTGGTGAAAGCGATACCGAGAGCAGTGCCCATTAATCTAAGTTTTAAGCAGTGCGTCTTATGGACGTGCTTCTATTGTGAACGACTCCCGGCCCAGGGAAGTGCTCTCGGCCAAGCCGATGACTCGCTCTGAGCCGAACCCCCAACTCTCAGCCGTTCATTCCCTTGACCTACCCAAAACAGCAAATTTAGAGACTAGAAACTCCTCAGCCTTTGCCTAAGTAACCAACGTCAAGTAAGTTGTCAGGTCGTACCATAATAGTCACCCCTTTATCACTCTTGAGCTTCGTAGAGCTCCTGTGCCGAATAGGCGCGCTGAATGACTCAACGCCTTGTCGCCGTAACCAAGACTCTTGGTTTTCGAGTTGCCAGTCGCAAGTAATCGGGGTTTCCGTAGGTTGTCGTTGATCGCTACCCATACAGGCGTCGTCAACTCAACGGAGGGTATGGTTCACTACAAAAGCCGAGAAAATATAGCTTCATTTGTCACAACACAGTGATGGAAGAGTTCCATACCTGCTCGTGTTCGACAATGCAGCTTTCACTGAAGAGGCAGCTGAGTTACTCTGGTAGCCCAATTTATGCATAACCGAGCGTAAACCAGCTCGCACCCACGTCCTCTTCATCAGGTCCCCCATCTACTCTCTATATCCTACTCAAGTAATTCTTCGTGTATGAACAAATACGACAATGATAATTCGAGTACCATTAAGGGAAGAAGTACAGACAAGGTCACCGTCCGGGCGTGATCAGCACTAATAAGCAATGCCGAGTCTACAAGGACGGTGGGGACGGGTTGTTGCCTGGTTTGACTTTAGCGACGGAATTTCATGCGCTCTTACATGTTCTTTCGGCTGGTTTTCCCGATTGCTTCTTGCACAGAGTTTGTAAGTTTTCTCGGTGTCTGGCATCTGAAGTACATTCTTGTCTATTGCGGAAACCTTTTCCCGTGAACTATGGGGGGCAGTCCTGCAACGAAGAAGAAGAATCAGCCCCAAGTTCAAATTTACTCGTTTAGTGATTCTTTGGATTCACTCAGTTTATGTACGTCCTCGAATTCCGTTATATCTCCAACACCCGCGTAACCACAGCCCAGGCCATCCACAGCAGCCGTGAATAGCCTCGGAATTAAATGTATTTAACGCGCAAAAACATAGAAGACTTTCGTAGTAAAACAATTTGGTTGAGCCGGGACGCTTGGTAAGCTTTCATTGTTAAGTGGATGCTACGGGAAGATGAAGCTAGAGCAAACGCTAAAGAACGGCAGGCCAGGGTAGTCTATGGCATCATCACATTCGAAAACGGCGAGAGCTTATTCGTTGTCATATACTTCGAGAGAATTAGGAAATATAAATACTGGGGGAGAGAAACGCAGTGTGAGCTCGCCTAAATAAGAATAGTAGAGCAGGCTCTTGAGGTCCCGCGCCGAAACCTGCGACCTAGAGGACCTGATGGTGAGTTTCTTGACGCCAGTGCTCTAACGAAGACATTTGCTGAAGATTTCAACTGGTTGGATGTCTGAATTCTATTTATACACATTCAGAGCCTTTAAATTTAGCATCACCCGATTTGGTTGCGATCATACCGATTCAGACCCAGCTTCAGCGTTATAAACTTCTTCATCTGCAGGCTTCAGCATGGCTCTGGTATATGTAATTAAAACACTAATCTACCAATCAGTCTGGCTTTCTAACTTGTAGATTGCGTTGTCTTTTGGATGTTTGTGTTTGTCAGCTGTCTGCTTGAGCTGGTATCACGAGATTTCGGTATCGCAAGCAATGGCGACAGGTTTTGTCACTTCAAGGTCACGCGAATACACGAACTGAATGATTAACCGGAGGTGAAGATAGAAAGTTCATCGAGAGAAGGCTGTCTTGGTATCTTTGATACCTTCTCATGCGTACTTACGAATCCTATTGTCGTAACAGGGCCTCAAAGGTCCCATGGGCGATTTTCCCCAGGCTGAAGGCGTTCGACAACAGGACCCTATCATTCGGAGTACAAATTAACGATGAAGACATCTTGAACAGTCTCTCAGTCATAACATAGAACGCTCTCCCATCCTGGATGCACCTCTTGACCCCCAGTCCGACAAGAACCCACCGCCCGGCTAGCGCTCAGGGGCAGTAATCAAAGAGCGTCGAGGCTACAATCACGTAGTAGCCTTATAAGTATGAGGTCTTTATGGACATTGAAAGCAGCCAAATGTGAACAAACCCCAGAAATACGGTCGCCGTCCAAAGCTACTCCTGCCTGGCATATCCACTCCTGGGGACAAGACACGACTTACTCAAAACATAAGGGAATCTTGCGCCCTGAAGTTCTGTCGTCTTACTTGCGGTATTCCGTCTCAAATAAACAAAAGACAGAGTATTGAGACTCGCTCTCTGATGGATCGTGAGTCGAACCGCGTTCAAATCGTTCCATTTCATTGCTGAGTGTGTACTTGGTCGCATGAGTGTCGTACGGTCATTATATTTGCGTTACTAAGACCGCTGAGTCTCCCGCAATACTGCTTTTATATGAACGTTCAGATTGTGAATTAAAGTCTGAAATGAGTTGTGTCTAATCACTCGCGAGATCTACGTCGTAAGTCTCGCGTGGGCGGAGATATTCTCAGTCTTTGTACGCATAACTCACAGCAGTAAATAGAACACACCTTGAGAAAAGAACCAAACAAATCATCGAGTACATCCCAGCACATCTCAGTGTTTACTAGGGCATGACTGTTTCGCTAGGAAAAGCTGCCAACGCGAAGGCCACTACATCTCCCCAAAATCGACCGTTCCATGATCGTCGCCTATCAAGTTCTGTGGAGGTTCGTCAACAAATACTCAAAAGACAACAGAAAAGTTTCAAGAAGAGCCGATCAGCTTTTCGGGCTTCGGGGCTTTCGACAGCGCTGTCGCCAATCTAGAGAAAGCCGCCTTGCTGCAGATATTCCATTGCCATCCTTTGGTGACGCGGGGACAAGCCGAATGAGTCTGCAGCTGAAGCTAATAAATGACAAAAGTCCAATGGCTTATCTCAGTCCGTAGTGAACCAACTGGGATCTGGCGAGTATAAAGGCTCTTCAACCTGGCCGGAAGCCTTCACTCTGCAACCAATCTGTGATTTTCCTGTCGATTGTTTTCTTTTCACGCTACACATGGTCACAGAGTCACCGTTACACCGGCACACGCGATTCTCACTCTCAGCGAGTCTTCTTCCGCAGAGTCTAGGTATCTCTAACAGTATCAGTGTCGAATATACTCAAAACGGTGATGAAGCCCGGGGACCGGAACAGGGAGTCATGCCAGTCGGACCGATCGCATGTTTTCTAGTATCTGCTACGGAAGTCTCCTCGTCATGACATGAAATTACTAGCTCTTTTAAGAGAAAACGTTCAATTTTTGAACTACATCTGGTGTTGTCTTGCCTCTTTTGTCGTGCCAGCTTGTATAGCTTGGAGGTCAGAGCTATCAGGTAAGATAGCGAGCAGATTTTCATATCCCTCGTGGGATGTCCCTCACGATTCCGATTTCCTCAACTTCTAGGTATAAAACCCGCGGGGGCTATGATATTATGAAGTGCAGCAAGGAAAATAGGGTCTTGACAGCGTCAGCGTTCTTACTATCCATCCGAACAGCCCGTTCTGCCCAAGATGTATCTAGATGAAAATGCCCTCGACCAGAAAACTCGTCTCACACAGATGTCAGCAGACGCACCAGAATACGTCCAGACTAAAGAGGGATCGAGACGGCATGACCCACAGAGGTGTAGAACTGCACGCGTGATTCATCAAGCTTTACACTGCCTGTAGCGACATGGAACCCAGCAGCGGCTCAGTTTGCCCGGATTCAGACGACTTGAATCGGTATGAATGATACCAGCGATCAAGAGATTATATAGATCTGGTCTTAACTTACCAGGCAAGACAGGTTACCTCCCGCCCCCGCATAAAGGCTAGAAAGCTCACAGTGATTCCCTTCTCGATATAAACCCCGCAATGGGCAGGACAATTGCCTGAAGCGAAACAAGAAACAATCGAAAATTTTCACGACGTCGTCCAGTATACTGCGACAGTGCACAATCCATCACCAAGATCATGTCCAACATGATGTCTTATGACTGCGGGCTCGCCCAGAAGCCACACTACAGCACCTGAATACACCGGAATCGAAGAGGAATGAAGACGGCAGCAAATGTCACCCCATAGTGATGCTTCTAATCTCACCAAGCAACTTCCATGCTGCACGTAACTCAATGTGGCATCGCGAAGCCAATGACGAGGTCATTTGCTTCCGACCAGCCAATATTTCATTCACAATCCATCTGCCGTGCCAAAGACCAATACTCGAAAGTCACCCTGCTTTTATACCCCAATTCTTCGTATCACCAAACATTTTTCTACTGACCGTAAGCTCCATATCGGAACACACGTCTCCAGCGTCTGCACTCCCATCAGTGGGAAGCATATACATGAACTCTGGGGGAGCCCCACCGTCCACTTTGCCAGAGCAATTACTTCTCCGGAGAGAAACCGCACTGTCCGAAACAGTCGCAAGGGGGAAGGAACTGCTTCGGCCGCCCCTAGCCATTCAAGAGAAACCTGATCAAATGTCTCCACCACGTCTTCAACATCGCGGCCTTCGTTCTCTTTCTCCCAGGTATTCTTCCCCGTATATCAAAACAATGATAGCCACCGTACGACTCTCAGCCAGCGAATTCAGCTTACAAGGACACGGCACCAATTTCCAGCAGGCTTTGGAAACCATCCCGTGAACTCCCCAAACCAATCGCAGGTGACGCAAACCCAATTGTCGCTGCCGGCTTCCCGTCTCAACACACCTGTAGATTGCATATCCACCATTCCACCTCGACAACGATAACCCTTCTCTTCCTTGAAGTATATATTAAGCCCCTCGTTAGCGGTTGTTGCGTACCTTTCGACAACACACCACAATCGCAAGGTGTAAGTACCATCAGGCAATCAGACCTCTCAGCATAGGACTCATGTCTCTCTGATTTCTGACTCCGTGCTCTCCCCGCCATGAACCCTATCCCAGCTCGATTCCCGTTCACCACCAACATCGCCAAATCATCCGCTATCCGACACCTCTACCTCGCGCATATTTCTTCGCATATAACCCGATCACAAGGCCAGGGGCTGTACTAGCGCTTAACTTTACTCCCAAACCAAGCTGGCGATCCTGGCGCGAGCCTGGTGCGAAGCCCGCGGGTTATCTCTCATGCAGTGGATGAGCTGTTGGATCCCATTGTGACCTACCCCCTTTGCTCTTGGATTGAAACCACGACTGCACCTTCGTACACACACTCAGCCCGGGAGGCGATTGGGGATCGAGCGTCTCTAAAGCAGCCTATATATATGAGCTCCACGGTCCTGCCCATGAGTTCAGAGACACAGCAATGATCTCAAACTTTTGATCTTTCATCTGCCCACAACAGAGCAAGTCAAGAACTCTCCATTGACCGACCAAGTCACCAGATACAGCACACCGACCATATCACATAATCGCCACCACCAATTCAGCCGTTTGTCATGTATCGAGCCCCCGAATACACCAAAAACACCAGTGACGGCCGTCAGACACATGCCATTCTAGCTCGTGTGATTTCCATCCGAATGCCTCAACAGTAAGATCTCAGCAACGTTTCCCCCATTGGATCCGCACTCAGAGACGATGAACGCCATTATTCATCTTAGCGGAGACTGAGATCTATTAAAACTGTGATGTCTTATACGTGAGCGAGTAGGTAGGCTGGGTGAACCTGTTACAACATGCGGCAGCCGGGCCCCTCCACATCCGCGTCTTTGGTTTCTCAGCTGCCATGATCTAATGCAGTTGAGCTTCCACGTGAGTCCAACCTCAGTTTCGGTCTTCACTTCTCGAAGCGTCCCTGAAACTCTTGGCAGCGCTGGCTTATTCGTTCAGATTTCCGACACCACTTATCACGAGAGACCCAACTCACGCACTCTATCTTTTTGCATGGCTTGGCCAGATTTACTTGGCGGAGACCAAGACCAGCTGACCATCCAAAGGTTAAGCGCAGTCTACGTGACTGTTAAGAACCAAGGAGGCAAAACTTTGGCGACAGTCATCGCGCTTAGTATTCATGGCATAGGCATCTCAACGACTTTGCGGATCATTAATATGGCTTGCCGCCCGAACGATCCCGCCCGGGAATTCATCCGGATGAAGCTACGCACTTGACTACTCTGCGTCTGCGATAGAGACCACCGCCCGCCCGGAAAATATGACCGCGGCGGCTGACGGTGCGCAATCTCGCACCGGATAGATGCTCGAGGGAGACAAGTGAAACGGAACGGCGAGGTTGCATCTGATGTTTGACACGTGCTAGAGCCGTGACGTTGACCCTATCGCAAACTCCGGGGAATCGAGGGTCTGTTCGCGCCCAACCCCTGAAAGTGATACAGTGGTAAAGGAAACGAAATCATACGTGGATGAAACTTTGAGGGTCTCTCCCGAGGCTTTGAACGCTCAAACGGTGCTCTTGAAGACTGATCTCGGCGCGTCCGTAGTCTTTCGCGCCGGTGGTGGAAACCTTGCGTAGTCACACTGAGGAACCCTTCGTCGTCGCGGCAGGCACGTGCTCGTTGAGAAGCCCTGGCTGTTTGAGACTTGGTGGTATTGCGACATCGGTTGAACACCCGAGTTAACATGGTAATTAGCAACAAGGATATACCGGGTTAGTCGATCGTCAGCATTTGATGAGATTCAACGGGTCAGTCTGCCGTTGATTCGAAGATGACGCTCGTCTGTTCGCCCACCTGCGCTCTTACATCAGTTATGGGGCATCTCCCACTGAGAGAAGAAAATTATTCAGTGGAGATAGGGTGATCATTGTTGCGCGCGCGCATGAGGCTCTGGAGGTGGCTGGGGTTGGTTGGACGGATGATGAGAACCAGAGATTGTCTCAGTCGGGGGCAGTCCCGGATACAGTTCGAGGCTTCCACCCCTTCCCCGCAAATTTCTTAGTGCGGTAAGATCCAAGATTGAGATCCGTTGGTGATCCGTTGAGCTACGGGAAATAACTGCGCCAGATATAGGTTACGCGTGAATTAGAAATAGTGGAACCTTTCTACCTATTTAGCCTAGCTATATCCACTTATAGGGGTTTAAAAGCTATAGGAAAACTCTATTAGTAATACTAATAAAGGCGCCTACTAAAGCGCTATAATACTATTTCAAAAACCAGGGAATCTAAAGTATAACTTATTAAGGTCGTAAAGTTACTATAACTTTAATAGTATAAGAACTTTTAGAGGGTTACTAATAAGTATATAGAGGGAAAGAATCTATTTAGGATACTAGATCCCTCTAATCCCTAACTAATATAAATATACTTACTATAGACGATATTAAAGTACTTAAAAATAGGTTACTTCTAGCTAACTTCTTTATAATTAAAACTATTAATATTAAGACGAAAGAATAGCATAACTTAACTACTATTACTAATAATTACTATAAACTTATTATACTTTTCGTTAAAAATATAATCTACTTATATACTAAAATAAGTTTATATATAAAAAGAGTCCTAATCTATTAAGTAGTAGTTTACTTACTCTAATTCTAGAATAGCAATCTAGATAGTATTGATATACTTAAGAAAGAGTTCAGGGAAATCCACAGAAGGTTGAAGAGAGGGAAGGCCTCAAAGATGGATGTGAAGGAGGTCGATCGAATCATGAGGAAATGGTGGAACGGCGGGCAGAAGGTGGGCAGAGCTTTCTGGCGTGGAACGCAAGCCGCCACGGCTGATGGGTGAGAGTGAAGGCGTGGCAATCTGGGATGATTTCAAATGGTGAAGCCGCCCATTTCGCAGGAATTGAACAACGGCAGAGTTCATCAGAGTAAAAGCATCCCTGAGGCAGAAAGTCTGACGCTCGGCTCGAGGTTGGCCGTTTCTGCTGCGTCAGCAGTCGCCAGAGTTGTGTGTTCGGACCGTCTTGTCAGCCAGGTAGCTGCAGCGGCTGACGGCAGCAGCAGATTGGGGTTGGCGTTGGCGTGTGGTGGCTGGCTCTGGTTCCAGGAGCGCGCGGGATGTAATATCAGCGAAGCGTCTCCGACTCGAGATGGCAGGAGCAGATGGCTCTGGGGGTGGCTGGGTGGCAGGATTGGTTCGGCGAGGGCGGGAAGAAAGCTCAAGAATCAGATCATTGCCGTGGGATTGGTGCAATTGGAGCCGACAGAAGTGCCCAACGAAAAGGTGCCATCCCGGGGCAAAATTGTTACAGAATGTTGACCTGAAGATAAGGGCCAGGAACGAATCCGTAAGGCAAGGGGCCCGGCCGGGTTTGAGCTGCGGGCCAAGGATCTCGGCCCTGAGAGTCCGATGGCGGTTTGCGAGTGTTGCGTCGGGTGGTGAGGGATTGATGCTCAATCAAATCAGCGGTGGGCGCGGCGGCGCGCAAACCGGTGCAAAGAGGGCTTTCTGAACAAGACAAAGACTCATCAACCCCTGGGCGGCGTGGTGACGGGCAAAGAAAGGCGGTTTGGGCAACAATTCGAGGTACGGATCCACAGGAACGGTGAAAAAAGGTGTGTCTCTTGGTGCGGTGGCGCGCTGGGAATCGAAATTAGCTGCAAGCCTAGCTTCATCCCACCTCTGAGGCACACACCAGACAACAGACGAGCGTAGTAAGGTATTTTCGGTCTGGTCTGGGCTAGCATTAGTTTAGGTGCTGCGGTAAGTTAAGGTGAGGCGAGGCGAGGTAAGGCACGGCACGGCAAGGTAAGGCAAAGCAAAGCAGGGCAGAGCCGGGCAAAGCAAAGAGCAGGAAGAATCGGTGAAGATGGTAGGTGAAGAGAACAGGGATAAGGAAACAGATAGTTTGCTCGCGATGGGAGTCGTTGGTGTTGGCTTTCTGCGGCGGAGTGGGGGAGACGACACCGGCGAGTTTGGCGGATGCGACGCTGCTTAGGTACGATGTTTGGGCGGCGATGCGTGTACAGTACAGTACATGATGCCGCGTGAGTTGGCCATTCCATTTGGTTCGAAGGGCAGGAATATGTCCTGCTTGCGCTTCCATTGTTAATGCGAGTGTTCATGCGAAGAAGGCGTGAGGGTTGAGTCCACTGTCCCGCTCGTCAATTCAGTGTACCTTACCTGAGGTGACGAACATTGTAGGCGAGGTGGATTGCATGAGCAGCCGGGCAGTTACGTGCAGTGCGTAAGGCAGGTGGGCAGGCCGGTGCCTGCCCTGTCCACCTTCCGTAGCCCTTGCCTCCATTGCTCCTCCCATGCCATGCCATGCCATGCCATGCCATGCCCAGGGCATGTTCACAAAGTTAGGTTCGTTCCTTCTGTTGAGTCTTTCAGTTGTCGTCGTCGTCGTCCCAAGATATCACCTTATTCGTAAGGTAGGTACCTACAGGTAGTACTCTAGGGAAATGGAAGCTAAGACTCAAGGAAGGTGCTGCTACCGCGCTTGTCCCCTTCTGTAACACTGCGACGCTGTGACGGCGGCGCCTCACCTTCTCGAGCTTTTCCTGCGCCTAGTCATGCCTTGGGTGCGAAGGTGCCGAATGTATTTTTGGCGTGTCATTGCACCCGTTTCCTCCAGTCCGCCACCGCTCGAGGAAAGGAAGTCGGTCAGTAAGGGGTTGTTTTGGCTTGGAAATCAGGGGGACATTTTGGATTCATCTTCAGCAGCAGCAATACTCCATCCTCACTAAGAGAGAGGGAGAGAGACTCTGAGACCCCGTGTCAGAGAGTCAGAGACATGTGCTGTGGATGCCGAGCAGCCCAGACAAAACCGTTGAAGATCGGGATCTCTGCTGCAACTGGCCGACTCGAGGTGAGCCGAGACTGGCCACTGTTAAGGTACCCAAAGTCACCCGTAGTGTAGACGGGACGCCCAAGCCAGCTGCACAAGCTTGCGAAAGCTGTCGTCATTTCAAGACACTCACCGCTGCTGCAGCGATGATGAAGCAATGCACACTGCACACTGCACACACACACTGCAGAGCCGGTGCATGTGGAGTGGAGTCACACTCAGAGTCCAGAGTCCATAGTCCAGTCCAGTCCAGCCAAAGGAGGTCGCATATCGCAGACCGCAGACTTCCAGACCGCCCACGACTCCCACCACCATCTTCCATGAGGTAGGCCGGATACCTTGGGTTGGGTGCCTTGGTTAGCCACACCTCAGCGCACGATAGGCACAGGCCAACCGCTGGCGCCGCCATCAATCTGTAGCTCTAGCTCTGTAACTTTTTTTCACGAGTGCCTCCTTCCCACGGATACCCTGCACGCTCCCGTCCAGTCCAGTCAGTAGAGGTACTTGCCTACCTACCTACCTAACCTAGCAGCACCCTGGGGCTCACTGCGAATGCGACCAGCTCAGTTCCACCCCCGACCCCAGCAATATTTCTGTCGCTGCCACGCGCGCAAAATTGGGGGTGCCCGCCGCTCGACTCTCAACTTTTCTTTCCACCTTTTCCCTCCCCTACTTCGCACGACGCGATTCGAAATTCTGTTCTTCTTTCCACCGTATCCGACGACGACGATACTCTTGCGCCGACCGGAATAATACTAATCACTCCCTCTCGAAAAATAAGAAACCGCCACACCGATCAGAATGGGCACCTTCAAGTTCACCTGGTACGCTTGCCCGCGAAACCCACACTCGCATTCCCCCTCTCCCCGCCATCGCTCTTCTTCACCGGACTGGAATGCGGCGACGATGGGCGTCTACCTCTGTACCTGAGCTGCGCATCCGTAGCTTCAGCGTTTGCTGGCTGCGCTTGCATATTTACGTCGTCTGCCATGCGGAATGTGAACCTTCTTGCACCCGAGTTGGTGCCGCTTACGGACATGGCGAATCCACTTTGCGGTCTCGAATCGCAGTCTTTCTACACAAGAAGACGAAAAAAAAGAAAAGAAAGCACTTAGCTAAACGGAGACATTGCTAATATTCCCGTCTCTCACAGGGCTCACCCGGCCGAGGAGGTCTACGTTACCGGCACCTTCGACAACTGGACCAAGAGCGAGAAGCTGGACAAGGTCGGCGACGCCTTTGAGAAGACTGTTACTCTCCCCGAGGCTTCGGAGAAGATTTACTACAAGGTTCGTAACCGCCAATTTGGGCGATTTCTATTTTCACATCACCATTGATTCATGTCGTCCGGACCCGGAGCCATGCGGCGGCACTTCCGGACCACCTTATCGGCGCAATTCGACTTTTCCTGGGAAGGCGGACGGTACGGAGGGGCAAAGCCAGTGAAAGCGAGATTGAGTGAGCTGCGACACGCGCATCGATCGAAAGCAGCGAACGCCTCGCCCAGCCCGCGACAGCATCCGTGCGCCACATCCACACGTCTCCAAGGTCCCTGGCTCAACCAGTCCGCTGAGTCCTCCGACTGGACTGCTGCCCTGCTGAATTGGAGGGGAGATGCTGTCTCGCTGGGCTGGGCTGGGCTGCCAGGCCGCAAGCTGGTGGGAGCTTCAGAGCTCCAGCTTCTGCTCCCAGTCGGCTCCAGGCTTCGAGGCCCGTCTCGGATGCGGCATGTCATGTCAGACAGAGGGGATCGGGGGTTTATCATCAATCTCGCAATTTGGCTCGTCTAGGCCCCTGGCGCTCCCGCAATTTGCTTTGCGCTGCACTCAGCACTGGGGCAGCCAACCACGACCACCGAGGGCGCTTCTTTGCTGGCGCTGACTCTGGCTCTGTCTCTGTCTCCCCCGAAGCCGCTTGTTTCTCGCTTTGTTATCAGACATTGTGGACATGCCGCCCTATCGCGCGAGTCTGCCGTTCCCGTTGGACCTTGTGCCAGCCCATCGGCCATTTTCTTTCTGGTCTGCTGTCCACCCTGCGCAACCCCAGCAGCAGAGGCAGTCCGTCTACGATTACCCCGGTCCGGGCCTGCACCGAGCTGCAATGGGTAGATTGGAGAGCAAAATCAAGTCACACAAGCACGGCGCAATGCAAGTCGCTCACGCGGGTCTCGGGGCTGGCGTCGTGCTGGCCGACTGTCCCGGGCTGGTCGCGGTATGACGCAATGATCCTTCAGTCGCGCAGCTCATCGACGCAGTTGCCTTGGGCAATTGGCGGTTGGCTGGGCTGGCTGGCGCAGGTGATGGGCGGAACCCGAGCAGAGCGGTCCAGAGCTCCGCTTTCTCGCTGCTCCAAAAAGAAATGAACAAGGTTTTCCAGGTTCATTGCTCTTTTTGAATGGTGGGGAGCGAAAGCAGTGGCCAGCGACATGGGTCCCATGCAGCCAGCCTGGACAGGTTCGCAGCGTTTGGCTTAGCATCAGCGGAGCGGCAGGAACCAGCAGCAGCCACCGGCCATCGTCACTGGTCCAATTGCTGTCACCACCAGCGACGACTTTTTTTATTGCCGGGCTACACCTGCCATGCCATGCCATGCCATGCCATGCCATGCCATGCCATGCCATGCCATGCCATGCCATGCCATGCCATACCAGCCAGCAAGCAAGCAATCAAGCACGCGCGCACACGCTGCCGTACCTCGACCACCACGCCTTACCACACACATCCCACACTGCCCGCCATCATCTCGGGTACAAAGGTACCGGGCTAGATGACAATGTCTAGCACCACCGGCCTTTCCTTGCCTTGTTGTGCGATGAGGTGTGTGTGAGGTGGGTTGTTTTGTTTTGTTTTGTTGGTGTGTGTGTGCCTCCCGTCGTCTGCCTTTCCTCGTCGGGCTAAGGTAGCACCACAGCACCAGGAACAAGCTGCCATCCCATCCTGGGCCAAGGAACACCCAGCGCGCCAGGAACCGCCGCCTCCCAATTCCAATTTACCTTAGGTCCCTAGGCGCCTTCCCACCTTCCACCACGCCAGGCCAGGCCATACCTTCCTCTCTGGTCCCGTCGCCTTTATAACATCGGCATCTCCCAGGTTCGCGCGGCCAGCTGACCCATTTTGTCGTCCGCGCGTCGTCATATCTTTCCAGGATCCATTGCACCGACAATCGCGCTGCCCACACTGATTCTCGCTTAAAAACATCGTCATCTAAGCTGCCTCGTGCAATTTAACTAACCCGCTTTCTGTCCCCTCCTCATAGTTTGTCGTCGACAACAACTGGATCACAGATCACACTGCCCCCCAAGAACCCGACCACGAGGGCAACGTAAACAACTTCCTCACCCCCGACCAAATCGTCAAGGAAGACTCTACCGCCGCCGTCATGAACACCGTCACCCCCGAGTCCACCACCGCCGCCCTGGCCAAGGACGTCCCTCTTGAGAAGGACGACCTTCCCCAGGAGACCCCCTCTGACATTCCCGGCGGCTTCCCCGTCACCCCCGCCAATGAGCTCGACAAGGTCTCCTTCGGCGTCAACCCCCTCCCCGCGCAGGACGTTACTGCTGAGCCCATCAAGGTCGAGGCTGGCGAGCCTCTCCCCGCCTCCGTCAAGGCTGGCGACATCAACGAGCACGTCAAGCTCGACAAGGAGGGCTACGAGGACTCGAGCGCTCTGCCTGGCCTGTCCAAGGAGGAGACCACCGTCCCCGCCGTCACCAGCGCCACCATCCCCGAGTCTAGCCTGCCTGTCGCATCCGCCGCCGACGTTACAATCAACAGCGCCGCCCCGACATCCACCACTGCTGCTCTTGCCGCCGAGGTCCCCGTCGAGACCAAGGCTGAGGTTCCCGAGGTTGTGAAGGAGGCCCAGGAGAAGGCCCACGCTGACCCCGAGGCCAGCGCCAACCCCGAGGCCGTCCAGGAGAAGGCTGTTGTTGAGGACGAACTGCTCGAGAAGGTTCCCGAGGCCCCCTCTACCTCCGAGGGCACCTCCGGTTTCGGAACTCAAAAGTCCGAGAACGTTGGCGCCATTGCCGCTACTGCTGCCACCGCGGGCGGTATCGCTGTTGCCGCCGCCGTCGCCGCCAAGGACTCTGTCGTTGAGGCTGCCGCTCCCGCCGTCGACCAGGCCACCGTCGCTGCCACTGACGCCGCCGCTAAGCTCCCCGAGCCCGTCAAGGAGAGCCTGCCTGTCCCTGTCCAGGAGGCCATTGGCACCCAGGTCAAGGAGGAGACCCGCGAGGAGGTTGCCCCTGAGGTCCCCGCTGTCGTCAAGGAGGCCATCACCGAGTCTGGCAAAAGCCCGGAGGCTGCTGCCAACACCGAGGCCGTCATCGAGAAGAAGGAGGTTGAGGCTGAGCTCCTGAAGGAGGTCAAGACTGTCCCCGCCGTCGGCGAGGAGGCCGAGAAGACCAAGACCGAGGCTGTCAAGGACGAGGTCAAGGAGACCAAGGAGGAGGTCAAGGAGGGCGACAAGTCCAAGACTGAGGCCGTCAAGGAGGAGGCTAAGCTTGCCAAGGAGGAGGTCAAGGAGGCTGTCACCAAGGACGAGCCCAAGGAGGCCAACGGCACTCACGCCGTCAACGGCACCAACGGTACCACCACCAAGGAGCCCGAAGCTCCCGCTACCCCTGCCAAGGCCGCTTCCTCCGTTCCCGAGTCCACATCACCAAGCACGACCAACAAGGCTACCGACAGCGCCGCGGCTACCGAGAAGAAGAAGAAGAACCGTCTGAGCGCCTTCATCGGCAAGCTCAAGAGCAAGGTGCACAGCAAATAAGCGGCTTAATGATAATGACGTCCGCCGTTGGCTTGCGGGTGGATGGGCGGCTGCGTGTTTCGCCTCGTTTCATATGGTTTGTCGTGTCGGGTGCTGCGTATTTGGGTTATTTGTCGTTTCTATGATTCCCCCGGTCCACTTTGCATGTGCAAGAGCTCGAGAGGTAGAATGAAGCATGGCAGCTGGGTGCTGAGGATGTTGGAAGTAAAGGCATGGCGGAGGAGCCTCTATTATTAATCGAGGATGTTGTCGGCTGCCGCCTCCCTTGATTTTGCTGCTTTCGTTGTTACTTCACGGCTCATCTGCATCGGACTATCTTGTACCATAATACCTCGTTCGAGCCTAATCTGCATATGATCCGTTCAATCGAGATATCGTCGTGAGTGCTATGACGTTGTGAAGGCCAAGCACACCACAGGTGACGACCCCACGTCAATTGAGTGGACCGCGCATGCAGTCTCTCCGTCTCTTTGCAATTGGCTCATTTGGATGCATGTCGCCTTTCTTTGACTTCATTCGACGAAACATCGCGTTGGTCCATGAATCTGTCGGCAGTCGCCGATCACGTGATGGCATGACGGCACAGTACGTATCCCCGGATCCCGAGCTTCCTCGTCACGGCAACTTCGATTTGCCCCGCTAATGACTCTACGTACTGCTCTGCTCGCTGCATCCTCTCGACATCCGATTACCTGATCCCCACCTATCACTCATGGGGTCCGTCCACCTTGGACCCCGTCTGGTTCTACAATCTGCATCTCATTCATCTACAATCGAATCGTCAGGAGAGGGCCTTGGACCCCAGCTCAGGCGGATAGCATACCTCACGCTCGAGTCAACACACTAGGCTGTCGCCCCGCGTCGCCGCCTTCCACTCTCCTTACTCCCCCCTCCGCGTCGCATTGCATCACGACACCAAGCTGGGGGGCAACTGAGACGGTTGCCGCTTCCACGGGAGGGAGGACCTTCACGACACCCACCCCGATCTTCGAACAGCCGAATATGAGCTCGACATCGTCCAACTTGGGCAAGTCCCTTTCAGCGTCGACTTCCCACTCGCCTGCGATCCAGCCAGGCCCCGTCACCACGAGCTTCGAATCCAACCGTCGTCCGGCTCAAGCCAGCCCCTCCCATCCGCAAGGCGCCCCTCGAAAGAGCCAGGGTGCCAGGAAACAGCACAAGATGCAGCGCCGGCCGGGACTCGGTGGCGAGTACAGGGGCCACCCGAACCCGGATGACGATGACGCCTTCGCCGAGATGAGGGCGGTCCGAAACCCCTCGAGCCGTCGGGGACAGACCTCCATCACCCACCTGCTCAACTATAGCATGCCGACACGACCCTTTGCGGAGCATCATTCGTATGCTAGGAGCTACAGGCGCAATCCGACCTGGGGCCCCGGCTCCGGACACCACGCCAACGACAAGGCGAGGTACGTCCACGCAAACTACCGCTTCGTCGTTTCGCCCGAGGCCAGCTACTCCAGCCAGGCCGCCGACGCCGACGTACACATCGATTGGAACAATGTCCTGCAGATCTTGGCGTCGTCCGAGTCGCAGGCTGCGAGCTGCCCGATCTGCCTGTCCGAGCCGGTCGCGCCGAGAATGGCAAAGTGCGGGCACATCTTCTGCCTGTCCTGCCTGATCCGATTCATGAACACCACGACCGATGACGACTCCAAGCCTTCAAAGGGCTTGAAGTGGAAGAAGTGCCCCCTGTGCGAGGACAGCGTCTACCTCCATGAGACGCGACCGGTGCGCTTCTACGCGGGACAGGAGAGCCCTCTACCGCGGGTCGGCGACGACGTGGTGCTGCGGCTGATGGCGCGCACCGCCAAGTCGACGCTCGCGCTGCCGTGGGAGAACGGCTCTGACGCGCTGAACGTGGCGGATGACATTCCGTGGCACTTTGCCGCGAACGTGCTAGACTATGCGAGAATGATGAAGGGCACCGGCGACTACATGGTGGAGCAGTACGACGAGGAGATTGAGGCGTTGGAGAAGCAGGGAACGGAGGACCAGCTGCTATATCACGAAGACGACGAGTGGACACAGAAGGCGATCCGGGCTATCAATGCGTCAAAAGACAAGGTCAAAGATCTCGGCAAGAACGATTCGATGACGGCGGGAACGCAAAAGTCGGTGCAGCCAGATTTCTACTTCTATTCGTCACAACCACATCTCTACCTCTCAGCGCTCGATATTCGGATTCTCAAAACAAAGTACGGAGACTTCTCGGCGTTCCCATCAACACTCCTCCCACGCGTTGAGCACATCTCCACGGGCCACGTCGTGGATGAGGTGCAGCGCAAGCGGGCCAAGTACCTGGGCCACTTGCCGTACGGATGCCGCATCAGTTTTCTGGAATGTGACTGGACGGACATCGTGTCGGCGGATGTGCTTGAAAAGTTCGCGGACGAGATTGGGCGGCGGAGGAAGCGCAACCGCGACAAGGCTGTGCAGGAGGAGCGCGAGAGGCTTCAGTCCGAAAGGATCGAGGCCGCGCAGTTCAAGAGCACGGCTGCGATGAGGCGCGACTACGGCCCGATCGAAGAGGACCACGTCCCCGCGTTGAACCTCGAGGAGTTCCAGCCGCTGTCCAGCCATGCTGGCGCCACGCCACCGGACCCGCGACCCGGGTTCGAGCACCTCGCTTCCATTTCTACGAGTCCATCTACACAGAGGACGGTGTGGGGAACTCACGTAGTCCACGGGTCGCCGGAACTCGCCCCGCAGCGCGCCGTGGACGATGGCTGGCTGAAGGACGAAGACGTCTTCAGCGCCGCGGACTTGTCGTTCCAGATGGAGGCGATGGGCGTCAATGAGCCCAGCGCTTCGACCGCTAGCAGCAGTGCAGCTGCGGCTGCGGCTGGTGGTAGTGGTGGTGGTGGCGGCGGCGGTGGTAAAGGCAAGAAGAAGAAGCAAAAGATCACGCTGATGAGCACCGGCGGAAGAAGGGGCGGCTGAAGTCGGCGTTACAGGAGACGGTCTGGCTCAAGATTAGCGAGGTAGAGTCAGTAGAGTAGGCGCGGGGAGGCAGTTTGACGTGGTGTTACAAGTATGCTTCATACAGCTCACAAGAATTTACAACGAAATCAGCGCAAGATTATCAACCATTGCTTCAGGGGTGGGCGCTGTTTTTTATCATATAAAGGATCTGGCAGGGGATGGACATCTAGGTACCGATGTCTTGAATAAATTTGTTAAATATGTGCAATCGATTTTTCGTGAGAGGTCGCATCATCTCGTCGCCCAGAGTTGTGACGGAGCGTCGCCCTCCCACGGGGGGTTCTTGTGTAGAGAACCATATGGGTCAGACGTCGGCTGTTGGTTCAGAGTTGGGAAGTATATAAGGTCCTTTGATGGCTGGCCTGAGATGTGAACCGGGGTAACAATCATGCACGCCCTTGCGCTCTTGCATCGTGGTTCTTGGGCGTAGCATGGAGGGGTTAGGCTGGTGCCGTTCACGCTGTGGAAATGATGAAAGATGGGATTCGCGTGGGCTTGGGCGGTTGGCGTCCGGCTTCTGGGGCAGGGTATGCGGGTTGAATAGATGGCAACTGAACTACTGAAATGAGGGGGCGGGTGTTGGAATTAGATGAGAGCGCTGTCTTTTGAGTGATGTTTTGCGTAAAAGTGATGGCGATATCTCTGGAGATGAGGAGAATTCCAAGATTGTGTTTGGATGGGCCCAAGGGACTACCGACATCTGTATTTATATCACGTCCTGTGAGTTTTGTTTATCGCGAAAGCAGCTGGACCGATGCCACTGCAAGTGACGATGCCGCCAGCCTAGGAAGGGTAGAGAAATCGGGTTTTCGAGTTCTTTGAATGGAGGTATATAAGTTCTCCTGCTGTTGTTAAATATCTTGGTCGGGACAAGAATTGGATACCAGGCTGGTCGCTCTAGCAATACTTGGTGTTGCGGCCTGGTCCATCATAACGGGCGGTTAGGTTGTCGTGGTACGTGCCATGAAGCTGCCCGTTTCACACTGGGGGGGGATCTCTTTGTGGGGTTATTATTGTCGTCCGGCATTCGAGGGAAGGTATGTGGGTTGTATACGCGGCTAGAACGAGTTAGACGACGGTCAGAGGGGGATGAACTTGTGTGGTGTGTTGTTCGTGGTCGATGTCGGCAAGACCTCTGGATCACGGTTTGAACCATGGTTTTGATTCAGCAAGTAAATTGTTGTTAGTGGGAGTGAATGTGCATTAGAGGCTGTTTTTATACCTTGATCCCCCGGGAACAGGCAGATTGTGGGTCTTGTAAGTGGCGGTATGCTATCAACGGGCTTGTGTGTTGATGTTCCGAGGTTCTTGAGGGACAAGGTGGTCGGGGTGGGGGGTTAGGTATATAAGGTCTCCTGCTGGGGTTGAAGATTTTGGTTAGGGCAAGAAATGGGCGTCTGCAGTATTCTGTGTCATCGACGGTAGGCCAATCCATGAACAAGTACGTTAGGTTATATAGACGATGTAAGGTGGCTCGAAGTGGGCTTTACTCTGTTAGTTTGGCTGATTATCGTCCAGCGTCTTGGGGAGGGTATATGGTCTGTATACGCGGCCGGACCTGAGTCGATGGACGGACTGAGTGATTGGGGTGAGAGATGTTCTGCTTGTGCCGGTTGGGGATGGAAAGAGTATTGGGTTATAATTGAACTACGACCATGTAGATTCAGCTGTTTCATTGCTGGGTATGACAGGGATACGACTGAAGTCTGTATTTATACCCTACTCCCATGCTCACAGGCCGGTTGCTGGAGTTGATCAGCGCTGCTGCCAAGGGTGCGCCTGGCTCAGGAAGAAGGCCCGGGAGTATATAATGTGTCAAAGGGCTGGAAGTTCGAGATTGGACAGCAATGATTACCGGTCATCATGATGGTAAATGCTCGGTATCCGCCATGGTTTTGTAACTGTATCCATCTGTGGTATGGACTAGGGAATGATCAATTTCGTGGGTGGCGAGTTCGTATTTGGACACCGGGCTTCTGTTGTCTCGGTCCCTCGGGGGGTATTGGGCGTATATCTGAATAACCACCAGCCCGAGGACGCATGTTAGCTCGAAGGTTATGTTTAGAGGCGCTTGGACATGTGTGGATGACACCTGTGCAAGTGTCCTTCCCAGGTCGTATCTGACCATGGGAACATAATTTAGATAGATTACAATTTGGGGTTTTGGGTAAAGTAAAGGGGTACTGGTAGCCACATATGTTACCATGTGGCATAATGACGATGTAAGGGTGCGGCTAGCCTGGGTGCGGGAGTTTATATACCGGGTGATGGGACAGAGATGGAAACATCGACAGCAATTTGAAGTGCGTCTGAAGCGTTGCAGATAGGACCAGATGCTAGGTCGACTGACCTTGGAACTGCCGTCTATTTCCGACGTGGCAAAGGAGATAAGTGTCCAATCTCACGGGTTACAGGCATGGGCCAACGTTTGGTCATCCGCTGTCTGGGTTTGGCTGGAGGTATGTGGCACGTATATCTGGACAACACCGATTGTAAACTCGTCCGGAGAGAGGGTTATGCCCAGAGGAGTCTAGGCATTTGTGCGCGATGCGTCTTTTTTCTGAGTCTTTACGGGTTTGGATAGCCGAGTCCGAGCGAGGAAAGACTGGGGGTACAGCCACACTCTCCATTGGTTTGTGAGTAAGGTAGTGAACGGTGCTGATCGTTCTCTTTTATAGCCACTACGAGAGGCTGGTGGCTTCTCACATGTCGTAAACAAAGCATTCTAGTACTCGTAAGATATGGGAGGGTACATATAGTTAGTTCTACATCGGGCGAAGGCCATTGATGCTCTGCGAGTTGCTCCCATTTGACGTTGGCAAAAATCGTTTGGAGTCGCACTCTCTTGCTACGAAGCTTGGTTGATTAGCAGAGGTGCGTTTCGAACTTGAACTCATATTCACTCCATCGGATACAAGAGCGGGCCATTCATGGTCATCTCTTCATTTCTGTTTCGGAGGTATACCTGCAACATACCCCGCAGGCAGCGGAGACGTAGGCTTAGGTATTCGAGTGAGGCCAGGCATGCCTGGAGGCTCGTGGATGTTGCTGTTTTCCTTCTAAAACTCTGATTGTAACTCGATACGATCGAGCTTTACATATGGTTTGATTGTCTGCTCCGCTCACAGCTTCTCGGGGACTCTCAGCGTTGTTTTATACCGGTTCAGCGGACCACATCCTATAGACAGCCATCCTATGGAGACAGATGGTCCTCAGATGCGGCCGACTGTGCGTGCTTACCAATACCGACTGAATAAAGATGGGTTCTGAGGGGGGTATAATTTGCAGGGTCCGGCGCCGTGCTTCAGGAAACGGTCGCTCTGCAGACGATGTTAGGGTCGTTATGATTTGGTACAGCTTTGTTGTGAGTCTCAACCAGTAGTCTCGCGATGATACATAGCCTGGCGATTTTCAATCTCATGTGCGACACACATTGGTTGAGGCAGCAATCTCCTCTGTTGATGGATGGGTATGTGGCCGTGTATGAGCAGGCGAGACTGGACACGGGAGAAAGCCTGGCGGTTGGACGCGCGGTGCGTTTGCTGCCAGCGAAATGTTATCAGGCGCCCTTCGTATTATGTTTTTTCTGAGGCCTCGTGGTGTTCAAACCCAACAGAGCTTGCTTCCTATTGGTCTGTGGAAGAAAAAAGTGCTCCTGCTGGCGGTCTTGTTTATATAGTGGCCACTGACAGAAAACGTCTACGACCCTCCACGCAAACGTATGGAGCGCGCGCCTGTGTGATTTCATCACTGTAGGCGGTATACATATCTCGCGTTGTGTGGCATGTGTCACTGTTCCGCAAATAAATTGGGTTGGTAGCCATGTTAGATGAAGCGAGAGTCGAGAAGCTGGCATGCGTGACACAGAGGTGCGATTCCCAAGTGCCAAACTTTGACAGACGTTGCCAAAGATGTTTGCATCTATCTCTCAGTTGTCGTTGAATTGGGTGTATAATTTCCAGATACTTCAACAGGAGTGAAAACGAAGAGAAATAGCCTTGGGAGAGTCGCCTCCAGGGTGGGGATGTGATGAGATGCAGGAGGATATTGTGCTGTGGAGCTCGAAGATCATTCGTTGGCTTGTCTATTCTGTGCCACCTGTTGAGAACACATAGAATGTGGCATCTGAATTGGGTTGTTGATTGCCGAGGTGCAATTCTGTCTCGTTTTATGTGGCGTTCAGCCGCAGGGGGTGGTGAAGCCCACGTCCAGGTCGATGATGTGGAGATGGTTGGGTTGACGAATGATACAAGTTGCTGATGTGAACAATCTATGAGAACCACAACAATGAACTCTGTGATATCCGTTGTTCAGAAGAGTTGCAAATAAGACCTGCGTCAATCATTCCTAGATCTTTCCGAGCGTGTAAAGACAGCCCGCCCGGTGTGAACGATAATGAGACTTGGGCTCTTGGCCGTCTGGCTCCGAGGCTAGTCGAGTATACAGCAACATAACCAGCCAAGATGAAGGGTGGCAAGAGAACTGTAATAGAAGAGAGCGCTGCTGGGTTTGGTTCCGTTGAGTTGACCATGGCCATGACTTGCAGGCTCGTTTGCCTTTGCAAAGAAGCAGTTCAAGACAGATATTGTGTCGCTGCAATGAGACCAAGCGATGATGGCACCTTTTTATTGATGTTCAATTAATCATTGTCATTTTGGTGACTAACACGACAGTCTTCTGAGACGTTTTTGTAGGTGAGTGTATATCCTCTGAGCCAAGTAGTCTTTGGTGAGAACAGCGGATGCATCATCATAGTGTTGCTGTTGATATTACGGCTGATTCTGCATGTACTACGCAAGACAGTCTTCCGCGGGTATGCTCCATAATCACAGGCGTGGAAGTCGACTCGTTTCCTTCAGACTCAGGGTTTTGATGGTATTCCTTTGAGATAATTAGGGGAGGATAGAGGCGAGGATCTAGGGTGGAATGCACATCGTCTTTTCAGCAGTGTGATTTGGCGTGAACGGGTATGTGGTACGAGCTACTAAGCTACTACCTTATGCTGGAAGGAAATTTACTACCACGAGATAGATTGGTAGAGCACTTCATTTGGACCTAGCATCAGTTATATGCAAATTCCATCACGGAGAATGTTGCCTTATTGATTGCGCCAGCGCCCACTATGATGATTGAGTTCTCTGAAAATGTATAAAGCCTGGGAATTGTTGACTTGTGGAGTCTTCAACAATCGAACTGCTTGGACAATTGATGTGAAGTTGAGCTGTGAGCACTGCGGGCCTAGTGTCCCAAACTTCGAACATGATGAAAAGCTTCCATACGTTGTAGACTGACCCATGCTTCCTTGGGCTCTAGCCGTTGCTGAGGAACGAATACCTAGGCAGTAGGGGATCGAAATAGGGGAAAGAAGAGATGATTCCGCTTCGCGAGAGTAAAGAGCTTGCCTAGGAGGAATTCTGCTTCTTACCTGGCTCGACAGCTGGAAGGGAGCAGGAATTATAGAACCCCGGAGAATCGTACTGCATCTTTCCAATCTTGCCGTCCAAGTCAGTGCAGTATAAAAGCGCCCCATTTCGAATCCATCCGTCATAAATATGACGGCCAAGAGCAACGATAGATCTTGATCAGCGACAGAATAGGTTTTCCACGGCATCAGCTGGAGTCTCCTCTCCTGGACAGTCATGTCATGAGGGCCTCAGGTGCCTGGTGATGGGCCTCAAGCCTCACTGAACTGTCATCCGTCGAGCTGCGATTCAGCACTGAATCAATACCTGTAAAATAACAAAAATGTAGATTCAGGTAAACCAGTTGCATATTGTCCTTGGAATGAAACTCCTCAGACCAAGGCTGAAGGCAGCACCTCCCTCAGCATCCATGGCTTACAGTTGAACAAATGCTTTTGACATACAAGGCTGGAAGTCAAGACTGCGACCAAAGTTTCCGAATTCCAGGCCTTCCATATTTTGCAAAGTAACACCATTGGTTTGCAGTCAATACAATACCACTCTTTGAGACTCGGGGTTGCCCCGTCGCTTCCGCCGATATCGATCGACACGGCAGACCCATCGGAGTAATCCGCGCGGTGTACTTCGCGGGCGGGAACAAGGAGGACATCTTTCCTGACCGCCGGCATCATTGATTTAAACTTTGTTGACTTTTCGAAGGCTAAGTAAGACTGGGGAGCGAGACGTGGGGTTGTCTCCCGAGGAGTCAGGCCAGCTACTTTGACACAAGGCGAAAGCGACGGGACTGACTCGCTACCGTTAGCCCCTGTTCTGCCCTACAAAGCAACGCCTTACAGTGATCAGATGAACCGGTTGTCCCTGTAACATGAACGACGGGACATTCTCAGATTTATTGCTGCCCCTCTCAGCCACGACCGAAATAAGTCTGGTGGTGGCCGCGACAGCCAAGCGACGTGCCTGACTAGCCATGACATGATATGGCATACTTTCCGGTAACTCCCCGATATACTATGACTCAAACTTATTTTCGAATAGTACGGACAAGTTGAAGCGATTTGGGAAATAAAAAACCGAGACCTCGACAAGTTGATTCTTGATAAAGCCCACGTTGTCGCTGCCTCGCATCCAGTCTTACACCACTCCCTCAGTCACCTCATCATCATCTATACCCAAATCTCAAAATGCAGATTACTCACGCCATCATCGTGTCCGCCTTTGCCGTCGCCGCCGAGGCGGTGGCATGTGCCTCAGCACCCTTCGTGAGCGGCAACGTCTTCCTCTTCAGCGACCGGGGCGGCGGCGTTCAGCAGGCCGATTTCAACACGGGTTTCCTTCGATACACCCCGAACAGCGACGCCACGAAAGTAGGCAAGCTGGAACTCTCGAACCAGACCCAGGACCGCAAGGTCATGTGCGTCGGCGAGAAAGACGCCAAAGACTGGACGTGCTTCTGGTTGGATGCTAATGGCACTTGCGACACAACTCTCTTGCTGGATCCAAGCAAAGACACCAGCGTAAGTTACTACTCCCACTGTTGGAGAGATTATTATAAGGTTGCATGGGCTAACATGGACACAGGTTGGCACTGCATAATTGGTGCTTGAGTGTTACTTGAAGCGATGCATACGTTAAGCGGGACTTGATTTTAGTAAAGGACGATGCTAAACAACGATGTCTACGTTGTTGACACGTCTAGACTGTCGACAGGCATTGGAAATGACAAAAGAACATAAGATCTGGCGCTATAGGAGTTTTCACGAATGCTACAAACACATTTACATTCCCACGATCATGATGAGTCTGTGAGTGGGGTCTATAGTTATGAATGCTATGATGACTGGAAGAACGATGACGAAGTTTGTTGCGACGAAACAACGAAAGTCGCCAGACTTCCTGAAGTTCATGCGATGTACAAGCTCCAAAGATGTGCCTCCTAACCATCAAGCAACAAAGCTTCGTCCGCGAAGTTGCCTTGACTGAACCGGAGTCTCTCAACCGGGCTTCTCGAGAACCCGAAATGCATGGCAGCGCGGATGAACAATATATAAGGGGTGGGTTGCAGTTACTGGACACAGGCCACCATGGCTGAGCGAGAGATCAATATAGGCTACTCGATTCCAGTTGAGTTTGATAGCCAGGCAAATGAGCATCCCTCGAAGGTGAGGATGAAGCAACCTGGCGAGCTGTGTTCTTACCACGAGTGTGTTACGCTACAACCTCAACGTACCAGACTTCAAACCTGTGGTTGTTGACTACGGCGAATTCGAATCCTGAATACTCCAGTCCTGGTGACTAGCAGTGAAACTAGAGGATAGAAATTCAGCTTTCATGGCCTTAGTAGTTGCTTTTTAGGATATTGTTTTTTTAGGATTTGATCAGCTTTCCTGGTGCAGTTCAGCTTATTGATTCCCCTTTATGCGTGCGAGGTAGAAGAAGAAGCTTATTGGTGTTTTGCTGGCTTGCATCGAATCTCATGATTTGAGAAGAGCTAAATAGTCAACGCCTCTCGTATGACGCCCCGGCAACGGTGGACTACGATTAAAGACACGGTTCAGAGACCCTATACTCTGCCGCTCCATTTGGACACTGGCTTCAGACCCAGGTTGCTCAATATGCAGGCAAAGAAGCGACATCAACATGCCCATCCATAACAATGGTACCTCAACTTCAACACCACATATTCCAACGAGCTTGAACATCATTTGTAATAGCGAGATCTTACCCAGGCACGTGCTTTGCCTGATAAAGTAGGACAAGCTGATACTGCAGTGGTGTGTCTCGACACCTCTGATCCCAGCTTGTGGCTAGAGCAAAATCGGCTATAAATCAGAGACCCGATAGCCTCATTCACCTTCTGCAACCGATGTTGTTGTCGTTGTTAGTGGATATTTGCAACTGGCTTTGAAGCCACAGGATATCCTTCAAGCATATCAGCCGAGCACCCCGATCAGCCTCGTCAGTCATGGGATGGGCGGGCGGAGAAGCACCATTGTGGGCTGCTTGGTTCTGGTTTAGTCTTTCATTTTTCACGTATTCAGGCATTGATAGAGGACCAAGAAGACGAGAGACCGAGCTTTTGAATTCATGAGGGCATCGTTGTGTGTACCTTCGGCGCCATTCACCGTCAGCCCCTCCACCCAACTGGCTCCTGATGATGCGAACGGGGTAACCTTGTCAGAGAAATGACACACAAAGTCGAGAGGGCTCGTTTCCGATAGTCGGCATGTGGGACACCTCTGCTACGTTGTCCTTCCCTGTTGTCCAGGCTCGCTGGTGTATTCTTAAGTAATCCTGGCGAATATTAGACTGTAGAGCAAGCGTGTGTTTTGCCAAGATAGCATTGTTGCGCTCCTTGGACCTGGCGAAAGACGCAATTTTGTCCTAAGTGACCTGTTCTCAGGATGATGTGGATACGTGTCATTGTGTCGGGATGGACAAGCGGCAGAGACTAGCTGAACATTGTCATTTATAGCCGTCCGTCGTAAGTTCAAGTCACATGTCGATGAATAGCAATTCCAGTAGCTGCCTGTCAACCGCACTTGGTCATATGGCATGCAAACATCCATTGACCGACATGACTTCATCTTCCGAATACAAATATCTTAGCTCGCTAGACGAATTACTTTGGCTCAACGGCCGATTTGCTGTCAATCGTCTGAGGACTCGAAAGCGAAACACCATCACTCGACTACAGTCTAATACCGAGCCTGGTATAAACCAAGAGTCTACAACAAACTCACTCTTCCGTCGTCAAGCTTCCATCATCGATGTCCCTCGTGTTTTCGTATCCACATACACCGGGAGCGTTCACCTGCGAATATAATGGGCACCTGCAAATGTAACAGGGAAGTCATCCATACAGTATATCTTCATCATTGACGAGGCGTACTTAATCCCTTACGATCTTCACAAACATTCAAGAATGTGAAAAATAATTGGCTTTGCCTAGAGAACTACACATTGTGTCGCTTCTCGTAGATATAGAATAACCACGTCTTTCCCGCGTCACTCTTCACCTTGGACTCCAACGACGTGGAAACACAAGTCTGATTTTAATATGCCGTGGTATAAAAGGAGCTTAAGATATGCGCAGGCACAAAGAATCAGGGGCAAAATCAGGGTTTGCCACCACAGTTCCGATAGGAGGCGGAGAGCGGCCTCAGCCTCAACACGTCAGTTGCTCATGCGATCACACATTCCCTTAAGACGAAATTTCTGTAGCACACCATCAGCCATTCCGGTCCAAGGCCCGTCATTTCAATCGTCTCACGGGTATTCTAGTCTATACACAAACGAGCCACTGCAACTCTCAAGGCCGGCCTGGTTTGCGGACCGAACGGGATATCCTTCGTGTCAAGCATACATCAGCTAAGCGATCCGATCTGTCCCGTCGATTGCGGGGTTGAACGCGCGAGGACAATCTCAATTGTAGGGTTCTGGTTTCTGATATTGTCCATCACTGTACATGTACTCGGTCTCTCGTCAAATACCGCCGGGTAGTTTTCCAAGCCCGCAGCTTGCCCGTTCCAACAGGCGCTGGGACGCGTCGAGCGACCTTGACATACCTTGGCCTGACGGGACAAGCATTTCATTCTTGACTATTGCTTGAAAGATCTCAAATCATCTTCATTCAACTCATCTCTCACACAACTCCTGGGGGCCAGCGAGCGTGACATGTCCCATCTAGTCCCTGCTTCGATCCTAGCCTCCTTGAGTCGTGAGTTAAAAGACATCAAGGTGACGGCATATGAAACGTACTGAACATAATGCGGCGGGCTGAAATCAACAACTTCTTTACTTATTGGATGAGGAAACAAGCCGATGCACTACTTCATCTTCTATGCTGCCACGTCAGGAGTCTTTGCTATCGAAGAGTCTCTAGCCGGCCTCATCCTTGTTTGCCTGATATACCTCTGCTGATTCTTCACAGTCAGAAAGAACGAATGCCGGCGTCTCAAGTCGGAGACTTACAGGGGAAATTCACTTCTCTTGTTCATACCCAACGTTGTCGTGTTTCCATTATTAACGACGTCGATTTCCTGTCCAGTCCATTTGTCCTCTTTCCAAGCCGCTCTGTAATGATCAATTTTCTATTAAGATACTCTGCTATACAGGCTTGAGGTCCGACCTCGAAGTGGATGTGTCTTGAATTCTGTTAAACATAAGTATCTCATGCCATGTCATAAGCTAATCGGCCTCCGCCAAGCCGAATGGCGTCTGGAGAGAGGGAAAGTTTTCGATATACACAACGCCAGCCTTGGTGAGATCAAGAAGACCCCGCTTCCAACACGACATTGATTTCATATGCTTGTTCCACGATCACTGTCGTCGTTGATCGCCATAGTCTGAGTATTCTCACACTTTCTCATCATCGTCCGCAATCATACACCTCTACAGCCGTCGCCTGGGCTGTGACACAACTCGATGCGTACGCTAATCTCAACGAATCAAAGTTGAAGAGAAGGAGAACCAATATTTGTATCGATTGCCAGATTTGCGTGGTGGTTTCACGCTCGGGCCTTCGGTTTGTCAATACCTCTTATACTCAATTCTTGAACCTCACTACTCCTCTCGAAAACGTGGATATCGAATTGGTACGGCGCTCTTTCTCCCCATTCTATCAACAATGTAGTCTCCGAAGGGTTCCATCCGCTGACACAGCCGCAAGTTCGGGCCTGTAACCCAGACGGCAACACAAATGCTGCGAGTGACTCCAGAAGTCACATTCAGCCAGAGGAAACTGCAAATTCCACATGCCCATCTAGTCTTCTGTCCCGCGTCCTGTCCGAATCCTCGTTCCTGATGGGGTATTCATAACCATAACTCCAACGAACTTCTCTCCTTGAGTTCTGGGTGACGACGAAGGACATCCACTCCAAGCACTCCGACCCCGTCAACTTTCATGACATTCAAACCCTGCGCTGAGGCACTGATTATTTCTTGGAGAGCCAGTAGTTCTGTGTAGAAATCATCTCTTTAAATCACTTCTGAAACCCCACGTCAAGAGCCCAACACCAGGCTGCTACACGAATCCTCTCTCGAGCCCTGGGAGACACATCAAAAAACAAACAAAAACCGAGGAGGTCGGCGCCGACGTCATAACAAGGCCAAAATGAAGTCGTTGATTGAATCCTACTGCCCACTAAGCTCACGCATAATGATACTTAGGGTCCTCCAGATAATTCGGACTCCTCTTCATAACCCATACCGCCCTAGCACCACTTCTCTGCCATCACCCGAGTATTCTCTCAAATCTCGCACAAGCATACCCATATCAACGGCCAGAAGTCAAAACCAGCACCGTCTAATGCCCGTTCACTTGTGGAAAACAGGCTATCCCAGGATCAGACATACACGACCTCATCGCAGGCCCATTGCAACGAACTCTTGAACCAATGCAACACGATCTTTTGGCTGTTGGCGTGATGAGTGTAGCGGAACGCACAATTTTCTCTTACAGCCTGGCCTGCCAGTGCTCGAGTATCCGCACTTCTCGAAGCCTACCTTATCCTTTGCAGCAAGCACCCGCTCTCCTTCGTCCTCAGCCAGGCAACGAACCAAGCCACCGGAACCACAATGTGAGACTGACGACCACATCTGTCACACAAATCTGGCCTCCAAGATTCCTTCTCACGCCAGTCGAAGGCCATCTTCTCATCCTTAAGTCCTATAAATTTCCACATTATCTCTGTCTCTAACTGGCCAACTCAGACGGAGAGCAATCTGCAGAAGACCTCGCCCAGGTATTGGTCTGAAAGAATCAACGAAGACACACCCGGCCTCTCACCAGACCTTGTCTGCAAAAGCCAACTCTTTCCGCAATAGCTCGGTCTCTCACCTCATCTCTAGATAATTCGCCGCAAATACACACCCGACCCCAGAGCCCAGAAAGTGCCCACTCTCAAAGACTGGAACGCATACTTCCCAAATCTCTTCTTATGGAAAGATGTATTTCAAAAGGGGTTTCAAGGTGTTCACAATCTGTACGCGATCAGTTTCTCCCGTGGATTGGTTGAAGAGCGGCTACGAATAACTGCAAACACGCATCTTATTTGTAGCCAGACAGATCATGCAAGCGCCCCTTTCGACAAGTTTCTCGATCAGCAATCCCCGAATACATAAAGCGACGGGCTAACGCGCTGAATGGACGGCTTACAAGCCAGATAAACAAACATCCCATCGTGTTTCCTTTCAAGAACACGAATCATCGCAGACGGCATCCCAGTCACCATACCTCAAAACAATGCGGCCAAAACTTCCCATCAGCACCCGACGCTCTGGACACCCTCTCGTCCATCACCCCTCGTATATCCTGCCCCGTATTCATGAAGAAAGATCTTCGCGAAAGCCAACCAGCCATCCGGTCACCAACGAAAAAAAAAGTGTTCATCGCCATAATCCCTCTCGCACCAAACTGTAGAGGTAAACCGCCCTCTATCTGTCCCGCATTGCCTGTTCCGTGGTTCTCTCAAAGAAAGGGAGCGCTTGCACATATTTAAACAGCCATCTCACCCCCATCAGCACGATCTCACCCGACACCCGTCAGCCCTCGACAGGATATAAGAATGATCGGGCCTGAAAGAATCCGAGCGAATGTTATTTGGTAATGTGGGCATTCTCCCCCAAGGAGAAAAGGCGCTCTCGCTAACTTCTGGTTAAACCTGCATTTCACACACCACAGCATCTCAAAAAAATGCCCCAAACACCATCACCCCTCATTGTCTTCACCCCCCCCAAGTCTTCAATCCCCATACTCGGACCCTCTAGCACCGCAGAGACACATCTCAAACTCATACCCTGCCCTGCCCTTGTCACAACGACGACAGGCCGTTCTCAAGGCCTTCAATCCCGCATAGTTAGCAAACAATCTCCAAATGGCTACCTGAGAACATGATTTGCGGTTTCGCAAGAGTCCGACGTGCGCAAGAACAACAACCTAACCTTTAAATGTCCTCAGGCCCTCCCCCGCGCTAAAATCCCCAACCTCAGGGGCCAACGCCCGAGCGCACGCGCACAGCAGCAAGCCCCATCCGCAGAGCGACATAGTCATCTTTTTCGCCAGACTTTCCATGAATCCGATATGGTGTAGTGGCCAACATGATGCCCTCTCATCTCAGTGAGAGGCTAGGCATAGCCCCGAGTTCGATTCTCGGTTTCGGAACACTCACTTTTGCATTTCTTTTGCCCATCTTACATCAACCGGCACCTCTATCCTCTTTGCACACTCATCCTTCCATTTCATTTTGCTCCCTCCCCATCGCCTTTTTGCAAATACTAATCGACATGTCAAGGACACCCAGATCTTCATTCCTGCATCCACAACAACCACATAAAAACACGCAAAACATTCCGATCGTCCCGCACTTCCATTGCGATGCTCCCGGTCCACGTGACACGCACGCGCGGCAGCGCCGACATACCCGTCCGCTGACGACGTGCCCCCTAATATGCCTGCGCCTCTCGTCCCGCACGAGTAATGACGCGCAAAGACATTCCACAAAGGGGCATTTCACATGGATCATCACAAACAATTGCATGTTCCATAGTGGCTCAGGTAGAGAAAAAAGTGTAATGGATGGAGTATCTCATCTCTATTCAGTAGACACATAGGTAAAGGCGTAATGTGCAGACGTACACCTCTACGCATCATTCAAATAATTTCCTCCCTGGCAAGTAAAATCTTCAAAATATCCACGACGCCAGTGCCTTGTCCGTAAGAGTCCTGTCCATCCAAAGTCGTCCCTCGGTCTGGTCCCGTAGGCTTGTTCCAACCGGGTCGTCTACAAAAAAGGTAGATACGAGAAAGAAACGTGGGAAGTCATCCCTGATATATGAGCAAATGAAATAGTGTTAAGTAAGTCGTGATCAGGGCCGACGCCCGTTCGTATGGCTTTTGTAGTTTTTTGAGTTATTTAGTTGTCTTTGGTGGCGTGTTCGTCGCCAAAGGGACTGCGACCCCGCTCGTAAGAGCTTGTCCTTGCTGACCGTCTGTCGGGGCCTGCGGCAGCCCGCCTTGTCGCCTCCTCAATGACTGCACTGAGGCTGTGGTTGCTGCGGGCGGACTTGGGTTGCTCAGGGGGGTCGGAGAAGGGGCCCTCGGCTCCTGTTGGGCTCTCCACCTCCTCGATGACTGTCACGGCAGTAGAGTCGCGACCAGCGGAGGTTGGTGGTGGAGGAGTGCCAGGCACAGACAGGTCTGATGATGATGCCTTGGAGCCGACGCTGACTTGCTTGGGCCCGTTGCCGCTTCCGACGCGGACAACCTGTACTCTCTGGACGGGGGCTGCGGTCGCGGTGGTTGCGTTGTTCAGGAAGGTAGATCCGACGCTGAAGGTGCTGTCACGGCTTCTGGGGCGGCCGTTGTACTTTTCGTAGTCGACGCTAGGAACAGGAGGAGTGCTGCTGCCGCTCGTGCCCACACCCAAAGACTTGACACTGACTACAGCAGCCTTGGCGCGCATGCCTGTCTGAGCGGGTGCCACGACAACAGCGTTCTTGCCGTAGATGGTCGACGCAATACTGGGAGCGATGCTGGAACGGGGAGCGTACGAGGTCCTCGCAACGGAGGTTCGGTCAGAGTAGCCGGAGATGCCAGAGTAGGTAGAGTCGCGCAGTTCGCCGGGGACGAAGAAATGAGGCTCCTCGTGGAAGGATGGGCTGCTGGCGGCGGAGTTCGATGCGTGCATCGGGATGGGTGGTACGGGAGGGACGAGGAGAGTCGGAGAAGTGGGTGTCGCTCGGTTCGTAACGCCGGGGATGTAGGCGATTTGGATTATGTTGGAAGCTCGCGTCAATACTGTCGACGCAATCGAGTGGACGGTGTGTGTTGAGTCGCGGTTAGTTGCGCGAGGCGGCTCGAGCTTCTCATTGATTGTCTTCTCGTGGACGTCCTCGATGTATGATTCTTGGATGATGGACTGGCGCTTAGTCTTGATGAAGAACCTCCATACCAGGTAGGTGGCAATTGCGATGAATGCCAGGCCACCGATGACACCGCCGACGATGGCGCCTGTGTTCGGACCGCTGCTTGACTTTGTCGTTGTGCTGCTGTCGTCCTTGACGCAGATTGCCTGGGCACACTGGCTACATGTCGGAATGGTGAATGAGCAGTACTCGTCGCTTTTGCAGTTGGTAGGGCATGAAGGGGCCTTGTCCTCGCACTTGAGGCAGCCGTTCTGTCTAGGAAGGATGACTGCGGAGGTCTGTTAGCAAGGGCTGGTGGCGTTGTACTGTGGAATAACATACCAGCGTGGAGCTCCTCGAGCGACCGAAGGTGAAGGTTGGGGTCGAATTGAGCCATGATGATTGTCGATCCGGCTGATGGGTGAATGGAAGGGAAGAGGTGGTCGACAACGCTGATCTAGCGATGCCGATCTGCAAGGCGAGGCCGTTGGATGTAAATGTGTCGATCACTTGTCGGGGTTGGTGACACAGACGAATCGAAGGGACCGCAAGTCGGTACCGAAAATAAAAGGCGAATTTCGGAGGGAAATGTGACAGATATATGGGCGAATGGAAAGAAGTAAACGTCGGCTTGGGTGAGACACTCGTAGGTGGTCGGATTGCACGTTAGGAATGGATTGCGCAGGAGGGCTGGCGTATTCGTGGGTGGTGCGTGGTCCAGACCGGAATGAACGGGCGGATCTGCGAGGTATTCGGGGAATATGGCGGCCGAGGATTGAGAGGAAGAGAGCGAGAGAGGAAGACGTATTGGATGAGCGAGAGTAGGTAGTTGGATAACGAGAGGACTGGGAGACTAGCTCGACATTTGAGGTGGTTGTGGTAAGAGGGCGCCTAGGCGATGGAAGTGAAAGACATCAACGGCGGTTGTTGGTTGTCGGCCGAAAGTCGAGAACGAGGACGACGACAGCGAACCGGGGGGCGTGAATGTCCTTTTGTCGTCGGTCGGAAATCGTACGTATTGGGGACTCGGCGGGCGGCGGCTGAGGTGGTTGAAGATTGAGAGCGGAACCAGAACCAAAGCCAGAAGAACCTGGAGATGTTGGGTGGAGGAACGAAAGGTTGATGAAAGAAACGAAAGTGAGCAGACCAAGAGAGGCAGAGCGTAAGCGTCGCTGGGCTGGCTGGACTGGACTGGGAAGGGTGTTGGATGGCACGGTGGGCTGGCTGGGCCTGGGGGGGGAAATGGGTGGAGTGGATGGATGGGTGGACGGATCGGAGGGGGGCGAAGCAGGAGAGAGAATGAGAGACGAACGGGGGGTGGGACCTCAGTCAG
>JAKMXA010000352.1:0-55650 GCA_025328625.1 Colletotrichum sp. SAR11_240 | reverse complement strand
TTTGTTGTTGGTTTTTTTTTTTTTTTTTTTTTTTTAATTTTTTTGTTTTTTTTTTTATTATTGCAATTGTGTTTTGGGTTTTTTTTTTTTTTTTTTTTTTTCCTACCGCCGCGGCGCCGGCGTTGTCGCCGTTTGACACGGCCATTCTGCATCGGGCAAAGCTCTGAGAGAGGCGCGTCTTGGGTGGGAGGGGCCAGAGTACATCGGCACTCGTGTGTCCCTCTCGCAACGCAGTAAGGTTTCGATGGCAGACGTCTTGCCAGGGCTGGAGACGGAGACGTCCCGAGGCGAAGGTGGGCGTGGCGCCGGTAACAAAGACAATCTCCAGCCACTGGCAAGCCAGCACGCCTTGCATTGGACAACGCGGTGGAGGGAGTTGGAAGCGTTCCAAGTCCCGTTGTGATTGATTCAGACTAGGCTTTGGCCATAGCGATGATGTGATGGGCTGCATGTGCTTCTTGATGAGTACAGCGTACGCCCTCAATCGAGTACGAACACCGCCTCAGTACAACAGTACGTATGGGTCGAGGAGCTCGTAATCAAAGTGCCTTGGTGTGAATGTTGGTTGCATCCAGACGGACTTCGATGCGCCTCTTCTTGCCGTCCATCTGGGAGTTGGTTCTACCAAGCCCAATGAACCGCCCAAAAACTTCGCCTGCTGCGCCATCTCGTTGTTCCTGGAGCTATTTTTAATCCTCCCGAGTCGTGGCGTCCAGCCAGGCTGCTGGTACGACCACCCACGCCAACCCATCAGCCAACGTCGTTTCTGCTCTCGTCTCCTTGGGACCGGCAGGAGATGAGACGGACTCTTTTTTTTCCCTGGCCTCCCTTCGTATCGCCGTGGCATACGGGGCCCAAAGCTGCAGAAAAAGCAACACATCCGAACTATCCAGTTGTCGCAGACGTGCCGCGCCGCGGAAGTCGTCCGGTCAAGCACGAGGAAACCCGAATGGCGTAGATGCAAAGAGGGAGGGGAGGAGGGGACAGGATGACAAAAGGCGCGTGGAAGGGACACGCAGGATTGCGCAGAGAGCGAGAGCGAGTCGCAAACGTCACGTTCTCGTGGGCCACGGCCATCGGAGCTGGGTCCTCGCAAGACTCGACGCGTCATTGGTGCTTTTTTGCGACCGAGCCCATGGCTCTCAGACTGACTCCGTCACCCCGTCTTTCTTATTCCTCCCCGCCACTTCCTCGTACAGAGGAGTCGTCCGAAATGGCCCCGACATGGAGAATTGAGGTAGGCAGTGACGTGATTTGGTCGATTGCACCGGCTGCTGGAAATGTGTCGAATCGAATCGTTTCGATTTCGTGGCAAAGAAGAGATGCAGAGTCCAGATGAAGGCATGTCGGTCTTGACCCTGCTGCGAGGTCGGTGTGCTTGTAGGTGTGATGTGGTACAATGCGCCATGCATGCAGTTGCCTCGCCATGCATCTTCGTAACTGAGGGGCATCGCATCGTCAACATACGGCGGTAGGTAGATAGGCACGTTTGCCCGCCGCCTAATGAACTACACCGCCACAAGTACAAACCGTGCTTCTGCTTGCAGCTGTGGCTGATCTCAAGTGGGGCACGGGCCAGCAGGTGTAAGGCACTGAGCGCTGCTTCCCTCCAGTAGCTATCTCGGACGCCATGGCTGTTCCTCACCTTGAAGCAATTCATTGCCTTGAATGACAACGACATGGCAGGGTGCCAGTCAAAGGGAGCCCTCTTGTCTTCACCACTCTATCTGGCATTGCCGCCTCATATTATTCACGACCGACCACTAGCTGGCGTCGTTGCCCTTGGCTTGTCCCGGCCTCGGAGAATTTGCCGACCCGTGGATGGCTGTACCAGTTCGCCATGGGATTCAGGTATCAATGTGCCACCGAGAAGGTAAACAGCGCAACGATACTTCCATGATTATGAGTAGGATGCCTTACCACAGACAGGGATGTGCTGCCACTGGGGCGCCGAGATTCGATCCAAGCAAACAACGGACGACAGCATGTTTAAACATGCATCGTATGCATCCAAGCAAAGCCGCTGCCGCCTAAAGTCTTTGATGAATTGTCGACTTGACCTGAATACGACCGAGCAGATTGGTACCGCATACCTACGATTTGCCTTCAAGTTCTTCACAAGTCCACCGCCATCGACCGCCACACAATCAGCAATGATAGCAATTCGTACGGACGCCCCTGCCGTCACCGCAGCACGGCTGCATGGCGCGAAACCATTTTTTGCCACCGCGGCTGCACCAGGATTCCTGAAAGTGGGCGGCCGGGGGTGAGGCAGCGGCAGGGCATCTCTGGATTGTGACCAGCCTGGGATGTGGGCGTGGCTGCCGCGCCGCGGGTGGGCGTCGTCCGGCATGGGCTATCCGTTTGGACGGTGAAAAGGGAGCACTGGGCTTGGACTAGGGCGCTTCTCCAACTCCTGACAGCCCAGAGGAACCTGGCAGACCCCGCGAAGCTTGAACAAACGGGTCTCACTCACATTCATCAAGACGAACTGCTGCTTCCCTTGAAGATTGAGCTAAAACACACGACCATGATGACGACGAGGGTGGCATGGTGCCCATTGCTGGGCTAGGAGCCTACCTGGATCCTTCTGGCACCAGCTTCTTCAGGTGCCTCGCCGTGAAGCTACGAGCACCACCTAGGCAAGCATACCTGTTACTTATGCAATACGGGTACGTTGGTTCAGTCCTGTCCCGGACCTCATCTCCACATTGGGGGCCAGCGGGCGGCGACCAGACCATATTGAATGCGAAAACAATCGCACTCGGCGGCACGAAATCACAGTCCTGACCATTTACTGCACATTGTCGCAGTCAGTGCAATCTCTGCTACGCGATCTGCTCTGCTTTTCCTTGACCTTGGGTACGAGGATACCGGACAGACTACGGCAACGCCGCAACGAGCAACATTGGAGGAAGCAAGTCGATACCACTAGCGGCGCGAGCGGGCGGTCGGATTACTACGCAACGCAGCTACAGTGCCATTCAAGCCATATGAGCCCCACAGCAACGCAGCCATTGTGAGGCCTGGCGGCCCCCGTTCTGCCCCCTGCCAATCAATCAGGCTCCTCGTACCCAGACCATGACACCGCAGGATCAGAGTCAGCCTGCCACTGCTACGGTACTTGGCTTGATGACATTGACAAGTCCATCTGTGCATTCCACCGTCGTCACGCCTCACGTTCTTTCAACAGAGAGAGAGTGAGAGACATGGATATCCCCTCTACGTACAGGACCAAAACTACCAAGTTCCAACGGCCGGCAACGGTTAGGTGCCACGTTATCTGCCAGGCAAGCGAGCCAAAGTTCCACCAGTCAACGCCAGAAACGGCGGCCAGTCCGACTAGCAAGCGTTGCCGCATTCGTCCTCCAGTTGGGTTTTCGACAGCGAGCGAGCTCAACCTCCATCGAGCAACAACGCGTCGGTGCTGTCGAGTTGCTCAACCTCCACAAATCGATTCCAACTCACTGGATAGGAGTCGTGCCGGTTGACGCGTTGACTGGGATCTTCTCAGCATCCTTGCGTGGAGCCGCCCTGTCGGCAAAGCTCACCCCTTGATATTCTGCGGCCCACATCGACCTCCTTTCGTCTTGGAGGACTTTTACACCCTCGCAAACTTCGAGAGGTGCAGCATGTCAGTGCGTGCGCATTGCAGGCACAACCAGACCTCAGCCAGGGGGGAGGGGGAAGGGTCGAAAGGTAGGGGCCTGGCGGTGTCTGCTTGCTTGCCCCTGTCCCGTTCCCCAAGGTCCCATTGCAGCCCTCTGCGGTGCAGATTTTGCGGTACCCAATCCATCTGTCCCTCTGTTCTCTGCCGGCATCCTTGTAAGCCACGCCATACCCGTCCAATCGTCAGATTCAACTTTGAGAATTTGACGGCATTTCCTCTCAGTGTATCTGAAGCTCTTCAGATATCAGCGGCTTGAAGATACATGTTACCAGACGTCTCTCGGTAGATAGGCGGTCTGTTTCTTGGTTTCCTGGCCACTGATTGCATGAGACGAACAGAATGTGATTTATGCACTTCACGGACATTCCGCTTGGATACGACCTCTAAATCTCGAGCGCAAAGCCCTGCAGAAGCTTATGCTTATTAAAAACTAGGAAAATGCACTTGTTGGCCTCGTATCTTCTATGTTGGCCCCCTGTTTCTCTCAATTTATCCATCGTCCGCAGTGGCATCTTGCATCCCGTCAACCCAGTCAAAAGACTTGCTTCAGCCTTACGCAGCCTCTCTGCGCGGCTGAAGACGGGCCTGCCGTCACCTAGGGAGGGACATGTTGTACGGATAGCTGCAAGGTTGAGTACGGGCAAACTTGACACCCAGCCCTGTTAGAGATCTCCCAAGAATCCACTGGACAAACTGATGGCGCTGCGCCCTTGTCTGTCAGCCAAGGTCAGGCCTGGCAGGCCGACAGTTCTATTCAGCTGGATTTCTACTGCGTAATATGTCAGTCGCGAAGCTGGGACGATAGATCCCGCACACCGCCTGACAGGCATTGCAGCTCCACCCAGGCAGGCACAACCCGAAGCAATTCGCTGCAACGGTCACTTCTAGGAACGACGATCATTCACTCGTTGTATCGCCTTGCGTATTCGCCGTTTTTGTAAGATCGGTTGGCCTCAGAATTGACGCTCTGGTCGTCGGATGAGACTGCTATCGAAAGATCAATACCTCACGCTTAGAAGTTGAGGACTGGCGAGTATCACTCGCATCCGTGTGACAGGGACGAACATTGGAATGTCAACCGACGACGCGTCCACCCAGGCGAAGACAACTAGATCGCGAAAAACGCGATTGTCATTGGATTGGGCTTTTGTGAGACTGAGTATCAGAGTGGGTGAAGGCCAATCGTGTGTTGTTTTCAACTTCCTCTATCATCCCGAGTTACTCGAGCTGAGGAGGACAGCTGCGGGTAGCTCAACATCTTGATAGGCATTTGGATTCGATTTGCGACTTGACAAGCCATGAACAGCCATGTGTTTTTGTGTCTCTATGATGCGCCGTGTTGTATGGGTTGAGCACGATTGTCGTCGGTGACTTCATGACAATCCAACCAAGCATCCGCCTTGGTAATGCAGGAATTACCCAGCTCTCTCGTTCAGCCGGTGAGCTGATGACACAGGCGGCCATCATCCTATCACTATGCCTTTGACCCCTCTCACTGGCGCTGGTGGGCGGCAAATATCATCCAAGACATCACCAACTTCCTCTAAGACACTGAAGACGTTTGTGGGGCGACGATGAGCTGGATTCCAACAAGTGGGGAAGAACCGTTCGTCACGGGATATGGTCTCGCCGCCACGACATGTGCATATATTCTGGACGAGGAGCGAGACATCCTGTTACTGTCCACATGTCAGGCATGCACTTGATGTCTTTGGTAGACTGACACGTTCACTCATCACCTTTGCAGCTGCCGTTGGGTGTATGCACTCTCACCGCCCAGCCGACGACAGCTCACCGCTGCAACACCAGGGCGGTCAGGGAGGTTTGATAGGGTCTCGGTGTTCTTTGTCTAGTTAAACACATTGACCGAGACATCACTCATGTTCGCAAACGCTGCGAACGAGGCCATGCCGCCGTGTTCTAGGCTCTGTGATCGGCGGTCTGTTTTGACATTCTCGGGTGATGTATACATACGTGAGCGGTGCTGAAAAGGGACGGCACCAAGTGGCATTCGCCCGTCGCTCCATGTTATTGGGCAGACGAAGCCCACTCTGGACGAGTTGGCGTTGCCAGCCATGTTGTGAACAACAACACCGAAATGCATAGTAGTCAATGTTGGTGCTGCAAGGAGACGTATTACTGAACTTGATGAACTGGCACTATTGATCGCGAAATGACAGAGGCTGCCTTCTATCTGGCCAGCCCAGATTGCGGAACTCCCAAGTGATCGCCATCTGGGGGCATTGTCAAGACGTGAGCGGACAGGTCACTTGCTGGTTGTCCGTATATTGCCCCCAATCATCGGTGATTCAATGCCACCTCAGTCTGGATATTGCCAATATCAGGGGAAAGGTACACAAACAAGCAGCAATTGAACACCGGCCAGGCAGTCATGACAGAAGGCGTTTGAGGGCAGGTCTGTCACGGAGCTTGGTTCCGGCTCTACTTCCTCTTCGCGGCCAAAATCAAGTTTCGGTGATGGTCCGGCAGTCTATTTGGACGCTGGTCGGAGGCGCAGTTCGACGCATATTGCGTCTGGGCTTTGTGAGCGCAGATTAGAAGAGCACAGAGTCATCGCCAAGGCAATTTCTCGGAGCAGACACTCGATCCTCAGTCCCGATGGAGATGAATGGACCTCTTGGTGGGGAAATATCCAACGACGAGTTCTGAAGCACTCATGCAAATATCGGCTGATAAAGTGAAAGCGGTTGGTTACAAAGTAACTCGCTTGGGTTTCTAAGCGGTATCCTTTGAGAGTACCCGACTGGTTTGGTAGGAAGGGTTTTGGTATTTCCGCCAATCTTCCCAGATCGCCGTCCACTTCCAAAGATCATGAGAGCCTGGCCCTGGTTCTGAGGAATTGGAAGAACCCAAACATATTCAGTCAAGCCTCTTGCGCTGCTCTAAACAATCCGTTGATTCATGTACCTCGATATGGCTGGATGAAGGCATCTCAAAGTCGCGGCGAGCTTCAGCTTGCCCAAGCCTGACAGAGAGACGCGCCGCGATATCTTCGCGCGTCTTTGCTGGTCAAGGACCCTGGCAATTCCGGGTCGGTGGGAATTCCCAGGGCCACTGTCCACTCAAGCTCGCTGTACTCCGCCGTCGGGGGGGGGGTCTCGACGCGTCCGGCGAGCGCTGTTGCCCAAAAAGGTTTAGAGGGTGAAGAAATGAGGTGAGAGTCCTGAAAACACCACCGAGCTTCCCCTGCATGATGCAGTGGTATTGGTGACAAGCATCATTCCACTATATTTAGGCATGCGGGCACCGGGGATGAGGTGCGAGGGGGCCTTGGCATGGATATCCATGCCGGACCAGGCCTGGGATTGAGGACAGCATCGTTGTATCTTCTTGTTCTCTGTCTTGCCCTCTTTTTTCTTCGGCCTGCGAACCTGGCCTTGTCCTTCTCCACGTGGGGGTTACGTTTTGATAGACGGCGTTCCTGGCCGCTGCTGAGGGAGGGTTCCTTTTTCATCAACTTGCTGCTGGGTTCGTGGTGCCAAGGTTGCTGCTTTTTTGGAGATGCCGACCCCAACTCTGGGTGACGGGTTCATCAGGAGTGGGTTTGCCTTGCCGCGGTATACCAGAGCGACGATATTGAAACCCCCCAGGCGGCCGGTGGGCAGAATACCCTTTGCGTGGAACAATGAGACGTCGAGCGGGTTCGCATTTCTGATGTCGATGTGACCTCGAAATGACGGGGAGAAACCTTGTCGACGAGAGAGTCGAACAGAGTCAGTGAGTTGAGAGGGAGAAAGTGGGCAGAAAAAAGGGGTCCTGGGGCCGCCGGGTTTCGACGACATGGGAGCGCGGCTGTGGAGCGACGCGTCTGGGAGACGGCGGACGCGTCGAGCGTTGTGACCGGGTATCTGGGATGCCCACGCAGAGGTAGGAGCAAGTTGGCCTTGGTTCATTGAATCCGGGAGATTCTGAGAATGACGGATGTCTGTTGTAGGTCAACTTGGTGACATTGCTAGACAACTACAAGTTGCCCTAGTTGAGGTTGACTAGCTGCCAGTGAAGTTGAGCTGTCGAATACGGTGCCGTTAACTCATAAGATGGACACTTTGACTCTGAGCTTTGCAAGAAGAGTCACAAGAGCACACTTGTGAGATTCCGACTTTGAAGGAACTCTGAAGTATGCGGAAAGGGTTCGCGCAGTCCGTGATGTCCTCTTCTTCGCCGTGGTTAATGTAAAGTACATGAGTGCTGCCCTGACCGGGGCTGTTAGGAGTACGTCGTTGCTTGTACATAGACCAGCTACAACTGTCAATGACCTTCAAGGGACGGTCTTATGTTGGGAGATACCGAAGAGCAGGATACCGCAGGCGTTGTCATATCTCCTGGCGACACCATTTCAGATATCAGTGTTGTGTTCACCTGGTGTTGTCGGATCCCGAAGATAAGTTCAGGGAAAATGAATGCCGGGCTCAACGCGATATCCAAAAGCCTCGACTCCTGTGCCATCAACGGGAGCCATGTAGAACGTAGCTGTCAAGATGAGATACGTCTCGGTGGTTCAATATACGACGAGGCTATACTGAGTGCGATCATAAGGAACGAAATGAAGATGTCGGGCAGGTTCTGTCCATCCGACATTCATTGACATGGAGAGGCAAGCTGTGATGATGTTTGCTGTTGACGAGTCCTGCCACAATGGAGCTCGGCCGTTATCATTGAGCAAGTCAGCAAGTGAGTGAACTCTTTACACCGTTGGAAATTGACACAAAACTTGTCGAGAAACCTCGGAAATTCCCATATCTGATTTCCAGATGTATGCTTACTCCTGCAGTCCTCTAGCGTCACGTTCAGGTAAATAGAACACCCATATGATGCCACGACAAGAATTAAGATGCTACACATCTCATAAAGGAAACCATGAGCCGAGACGAAAATTGCTAGGAGACTGCTTGAAGGTACTTCCTAGTGTTACTGCAACGAAGCTTGTAAAGGCAATCCAAATGTAATGCATGAAGGATTGTATCGCTGAAAGCTAGCTGAACAACCAGTCCTGCTCGGACTTGGTGTGCAATATTATAAACTGTCGAGGGCTATAGAGGTGCTATCGACAGTCGTGACAAAGACAGAACATATTCATTCGGCCAGTAATCGTCTTGTCTTCATGTCACCGGACTGCTTCCTGTATTCAAACAACGTCTTTCGATTCGCACAAACTAAGGACCTGGATCTACGTAATTTCTCCAGACTACAAAACCTGCCCCTTTATCAGTGAGCTTTAGGTCTTGGAACTGAACAAAAACATGCCACGACTCTTCACTCCACCAAACATGTTACCATGTCTATACCGACTTTAGCGTCCGCACACCATTTGATACTCTTGATCATACTAAAGGCATGGTGGGGTTTGGGTCGAACGGGCGGAAAGGGTTGAGGAGATAGTGCGGCTGTGACTGGATGACAGTGTTGGTCGCGGTGACTGTGACTTCTGCTGGGGCAACGGTGACAGTGTTGGTTGCTGTGACCGTGACTTCTTCGGGGGCGGCGGTGGTAGTGGTGAAAGCGGACGACGAATAAGTGCTGGATGATAGCGATCCCGGGGTAGAGACAGAAGAAGTAGATGTTGAGGTCGACGTTGACGACGCTTCCGGGGTAGAGACGGGGGCATCGATCGAAGTTGAAGTCGAAGCCAAAGGCGATGGCGAGGCTGTGATCGTTGTGGCGACGGTGACGGTGGTCGTCGGATCACAGCTCATCGAAGCACAGGAAGTTCCAGTAGCAGTGCTATCAGGAGCGCTGGTAGTTACAGCGGTAGTAGTTGTCTCCGCAGGTGTATCAATAGGAGTAGGAGCGGGTGTTGAATCGGAAGTCGCCGTAGTAGTCGTCGCGTCAGGCGTACCAGTGGGAGCCAAGGTTGGCTCAGAGGTTCCAGTGGTAGTCGTCTCTTCAGGAGTATCAGTGGGAGCGGGAGTTAAGTCAGAAGTTCCAGTGGTAGTAGCGTCGTCTGGCATGTAGATTGTTTCTGTGACCGTTGCGGTGTTGGTGACCGTGATCATGGCCGTGGTAGCCTCGTCAGGAGTACTGGTAGTAGTCAGAGTGGGAGCAGCAGTCGAGCTGATAGTGCTCGAGCTGGTAGTGCTCGAGCAGATGGTGCTCGAGCAACCCCTCGACCCGGTGGGAACAAGAGGACTCTTGGAAGGCGGAATGCTCGTGGACGGCGAAGTGCTCGTGGACGGAACATTGACGGGGACCTTGGGGCGGTGCATGCAATCCCAGGTGCATTTCATTGTGTCCGCATCCCCTATCTTGTTCGCATCCCCCATCTTTTTGACCCAGCAGCCTACGATGCACTGGTGCATGTTCTGCAGAGGTCCTTGAACGTTGTTATCGAAGTTCAGGCCATCCGACGTGATGTTCTTGCCGGCGGCCGTCGGCGCAGGCTCGATGAGACTGGGCGGGGCTGATTGAAAGTTGATCGGCTTGGCCATCGCCAAGGGCGCCAACAAGATGGCGCCTGTGATGATGAAGCACTTCATGGTGTGAGATCGGTGAAGTTCCGCAAAGAAATCGGGAAAGGAGGGCACGATGACGAGAGATGAGGACAAAGAAAAAAGGGAAACATCAGGCGTCACGTCGTGTTCAGATATAAATCCGCTTACGCTGATACAGTCGAGGAGGCTTTCAACACTCACAGCGCGTTGAGGAGGCCTCAACAGATCATGGTAGACCCTGATGGCGACGATGAGCAGCCACTGCCTGGCGCTGACAATCGTCCATCGTTCGATTTAGGCGCCTCCATCAGTATTGGCAACAGACTTTTTCAACAGCCTTCATGAGGCACCCGCACAAATGGATGTGGCTGGGCTAAAGAGGTAGAAAGGTCGTTCAACGGTCGATATGAGTGGCTAGACGTGAAAAACCGGTCCTTCGAGAAGAGTTTGATTCTGGCTTCGAGGCTTCTCATATTGGGCTCTGCAGAGCAAACTCAGACTGATCAGCATATTGCTAATATATTGATTGCTAGTTTCAATTACCACAGAGCAACTTTCCAGCTGTGCTCAAAGTTTGCGGCGACATATGTATGGACGATCATTGCCAAGGTGCAAAAGGAAAAACGCCTCAGCATACATAATATGCCACAAATATGTCCTATGTGCAACTGTCCTCAGAGCGAGAGATGGTTGAACAGAACGAACAACAACCCTCGACCAAGGAAGGTGCAAAAAAAGAACACATACAACACCGGGCATTCGCCGGTCGTCACCGACCCGACTACTACTCCAGCCCTCATTGGCTAATCTATGGGAGAGCGGACGGGATCCCGAGTTTTCCAATGGGTATGGTCGTATGTGCTTGGTTCAGAGATTGAACTCGTATATCAAGGAAACTCTCTGATCATTCACCTAGCGTTTATGTGGATGTGGATGTGGACTGCGTTGAGGAGGGATAGCTTCAAAAACCTTCTATCCCATCCCGCCCATCAATCACAGACTTTTCAACCACCAGGGCAAAATTGCTCCAAGTGGGTGGGAGGCAATATTTCTGTCAAGGAAAAGAGTTTTGCTAATAGCAAATGTTGAGGAAGTTTCGAGCCCACCCAGTAGGAGTTTTCACAGTAGGTTTGCTAAAAGCAAATAAAAGTCAACGATGCACCGTTGAGGCGCCATGCATCATCACCTTGACAGTTCTGTGGATATTGAGAAGGGCAATCTGAAGAGGGGTTCATTGACAAGTGGGAGCCGAGGCAGGGTCGCAGAAGAGACTCACGAATTGCGGAGGGTGCGAAAAACACAAAAGCCAAAGACGAATGACATCTGTTGCCCAAGCATCTAGAGCGAGCTAATACGTCGTGGCGTTCGCCCGAAGGTGAGACCAGTTCGCTCCAAACGGTCCACGGGACCAAGTTATGTGGGGTTCATTGCGACGGCTGTCGACAAGGGTCCTTTCATATGTCGAAGAAGTTTTTTGTAGATTTATTGCCTCGATAGCCGCTAGATTTTTCCTTTGCCATGCCCTTATAAATATTGAATCTTTTCCGCCTGAAAGTGTAAAATCTGAAAGAACCGCTTTCTCGCTTGTGGAGCCCTTCATCCAATGCTGCTTCTCGCTGGAAAATTCAAAAGCTCTGCGCCCGTATCGCTCATTCATCAGTACATGCGTTCCTTTGACCCTTATCCCTCGATAGCGGCCTGGTCGCGGTCGCGATCCCTATGGTGACGGCGGTGGTGATAGTCGTCGTCGTCGTCGTCTCGACGATGTCTGCGGTGGCGTTCACGGTCGCGCTCCTCGTCATATCGATCGTCATCCCCGTCATCCCTCCTGTGATGGCGGTAGTGTCTTCGCCTGTCATCATCCTCATCTCTGTCGCGTCCCCGGTCATGGTCCCGATCGCGCTCACGGTCTCGCTCGCGATCGTGGTCGCGATCGCGGTCACGGTCTTTGCCTGCCTCCTCACGCCTCCTCTCTGTGCTACTGGTTAGATTCAATTGTGGAAGAACGACTTGAGTTTTTAACATACCTCTCAGGACTTGAGTAGCAGCGGCGTATGCCTGAATTTCCTCCTTGCTGAGGACTCTGAGGACGATGACGAAGTCGTCGCGAACTTCAAACCGTTCCTTTCCGACGGTCAAGGCTTCCGGATTGACAATCTTGCGGCTGATCTTGGTCCAACGGGCACCAGGAGGAACCTCCTTCAGTTTCTTGTCATCCTTGTGAGGGGCGACACCCTCACGAATCGGGTTGTCTTCCTCGGGGAACTTGCTAGGTGCCTTGAGGATACCCTTGAGTGGCTTCGAGTCCGATTTGTCGCGAGGCGGAGAAACAACACGAACCTGCTTCTCATCTCCGTGAGGCGGTGTAATCTCACGGCCCCGAGACTCATCTCTCGTCGACTCAGTTGACGGCACCGTCACAGGTGATTCCCTCTTGGGCGGCGACTCTTTCCTGGGCGAAGGCGTGCGCTCTTTCGTGTCTCTCAGGGGAAGATCAGCGTAAGTTTGTTGATCCGATCGATCGTCTCGCGGCAACCTTTCAGACCTCTCTGACCGCTCCGATCTGTCGTATCGCTCATCGTATCTCTCAGAGCGCTCTGGACGTTCCGAGCGGTCAGACCTTTCAGCAGCAATGGGAACCTTCTCTCTCTCCCTAGGCTTCTCGTCCCTCATTGCTGCTAGTTGCTCCTTCAACTCCCGGATGTCGTTAGTGTTTGTGGGGTTGAATCCAATGGTCTTTTGAGCAGACCGCTTCGACTTCTTATTGTCGTCGTCAGGAGAACCGTCGCGCTGCGAAGACGGAACGCTGTCGCCAGTAAGTCGAGCCTCAGCATCCCGGCGGTCCCGATCCCGATCCCTTTCCCTTTCCCTTTCCCTTTCCCTTTCCCGCTCGCCGCGGTCACGCTCACGAGTATCCGCCTCCGAGTCAGCGGGTGCCCTGCGGGTCTCAACGATCACAGGTGCGCGGTCCCTTGGGTCGCGAGACTCATCTCTAGGCTTGTACCGATCGGTGTTGCGGGTTCCTGACTCGTCTTCATCGTTGCGACGCCGTGACTCTCGGGACTCCTTCTCAGTCTTATCGGATCTCTCGGGCTTCTCATCTTTCTCCTTCACAGCCTGCCCAAGGCCGATTGCTGTAGCAGCTAGTCCGAGACCAGCGCTTACTTTGTCCCGAAACCTGATTCGCTCGGATTCATCATCGTTGGCGGTGCTGATCCGTCGGCTGTGTCTTTCTCTTTCAGGCTCGAGTCGTGCGGAGTCACGCTTCTTCTTAGATTCATCATCAGAGCCTCTTTTTGTGTCCGGGGGTGAAGTCCGATGACCGGTTCTAGACTCCGGGCGGTACCCGGTGCGGGATTCGGGACGGTACCCATTTCGAGACTCGGGACGGACCTCCCTACGTGGGTTCCGTGGGTCGTCAAAATCGCCTCCAAGTGGAGCCGAATCCGTGCGAATGCCAAAGCCGCGCGTGGACACGGCATCATCATGGAAGTAGTCGCCACTACCGTAAGTAGCGTCATAAGGGCGATCCTCTCTTGCTTGTCGCTGCGCACGATCATCCTCACGGCTGCGGTAATAATCCTCGTGATGAGTGGAGCGTGGAGCTGTTCCCTCATTGTACACAGACACAGGGCGGCGAGATGAAGTGGGACCGGCTACTGTTGCGGCTGCGACGGACGGTGCGGCCACATCCAAAGACGAAGGGATACCGGCGGAACGTCGATCCCTAGGGCTTGGAGGAACCTGCATGTGAACAGGAGCGGCCGGAACAATGGGCGGGATCGAGCCTTGCCCTGAGTCATACACGTTGGTGGTTGATTTATTGATCTTGTCGAGACCCCAAGTCGTAGGCGGAGGGCCGCCGCGACGGCCAGTGTCGTTGTACGGACGACTGACAGGATCTGTAGTGGTCACGTTGACACTGGGGCGGTAGTAACCACGGTCAATGCTCTCTCGTCTGCGAGATCTGGAGGGGGGACGAGAGTGATCCAAGTCGTAGCGAGCAAGGTCGCCAGGGGCGGTGTATTCGTAGCCATCAGTGGCTCCGTAATCAATGGGAGCATTGCCGTGACGAGAGCTGTTCGCATATAGGGTGGACGATCTTGTTGGACGGTATGCATCAAGCCGACCGTCGACAGTTCGTTCGCGAAGGCGAGTGAACTCTTCGTTATCCATTGTTGCGCTGTAAGAGCCACCGCGATGGTGGCTTCGGGAACGTATAGAAGACGCCGGCTGGGTGTAAAAGGTGCTGTCGCTGGAGCGGTAATCGTCGCGGGTCGGGCTGGAGTGTCTATTGCTCGAAGAGTGATGCGAAGAAGAGCTTGCCTGCTGAGGTGTCCTTGTCGTGGTAGTGACGATGACAGGGCGGGGAGCGCTGGAGTCAAGAGTTGTAGAACGGCCTGCCCGGTTGCGGCTCACATCTCTCAGGCTAGGACCGCGGGCCAGAGGATCCTTGGTGACAGCGTACGTGGTGGTGGTTGTTGGAGTAGTGGTGGAGTGAGAATGGTGATGGCCTCTTGAGGAAGAAGAGGTCGTCGGGGTGTACCTCGTAGAGGTAGGCATGACGTGAATGTCGCCTCCGTACATGGAGCTATAACCGATGCTGGTGGGCATCGACGCTCTCGCCGGATTGTAGGTAGGCGATCGTGGGCGAGTGCCGGTGTAGCGCGAAGAAGAGTAGCGGGGATCCATAGCGACGGGTTTGCTGAGTTGTCAGCACGCTACGAGTCGTCCTGTGATGTGTTTGTCGTCGCCGTCGCCTTCGCCGTCACCGCCAACTTGGCCGCTGCTCTCGATTTCTGATCACTCTCCAGCGAAAGTGATGTTTTTGGAGGGTTAAGCTACGTCGAGGCGGCGCCACGAGGGAGGAAGATGAAGAGGGGCAGTCGGGTTGGGTTGGGCGCCGAGTAAGTAAATTGCGATGATGCGGAGCGGACGTAGCGGAAAAGATGCACGACGAACCCACGTGAGGATTCCGCCCTAAAATTTTTATGTCTTTCTCGCTTTGACGTCGAAGTGCTTTGGCGTTTTTGGGTTTTTCACGGCTGTTGCTGATCTGGGTGGGTGTTGTGTTGTCTCACTTTGTTCGCTGGTGTTTTTCGGGCGAACAATGGGATGAAGCCCTATGCTTGTGTCCGTGTTTTTTCCCCTTCCCTGGTCGTGGAGGAAGACAAGGAGAGGGAGAGGAAGAGGATGAGGGGCAATGCTGGGATGCCCACCTCACCGAAATGGATAGTCGGAGTCGGGTGTGGTGTGGATTCTTGGGCCTTGGGCACAGGTGGAGGAGGAAGAGGAGCACAGGATGGCGGGGTCCAGGTCCGGTGTCCAGCGAGCACGCCAGCGCAAGCAACTGAGCCAGATGGTCTGGTCAGGTCAGGCAAGGCAGGGAAGGTCGGGCTGGCTTTGGGTTGGGGTGGGTGCAGTTGTCGTCGGATCGCCGTCGAAACGTCTCTCGTCCCTCGTCTCGTCCGCTTGGCTGCTTGATGTGGACTTGGTGGAATTCTCTACTGCATGCACCTGCAGCGCCGTGGGAAAGAGGGGCGAGTCAGCTTGCTAGCAGCAACTTAGTTGCGGAACGTAGGGATTCAGCAGTGGGTGAACAAGGGCGCAAAAATAGGACGAATAAATCCATGCACCTGCTCCATGCCACGGTTCCATACAAAAAGGGTGTCGAGCCGAGCAATCATATGGAGTGTGAGTAGGCGCATTGCATGTGTGTGTAAAAGATAGATGAGTGGGAGACGAGGTTGTAGAAAAGAATAGATCGACGAGGGAATCTTACCTCCACTACCACATATCCAAGGACCAGATCAACGTCACTGAAGCATCTGACGGGCGGAGGGTGTCGGGAACGCTGGCTGGGGGGGGCGAAATTGGGCGACAATTGAACTGCGACGTCGATTACTTCGGGAGGGCGGTTGTCCTGGGTGCAATGACGGAGCGAGGACTGGACTGATCCCTGTCGACACAGCTGTAAGGATCGCGGGGGGGTTTGCTTTGATGATGGTCCGGGGACAAGTCGAGTCCGTAGAATGTACATGAGCATTCGCAAGGCAGAACGGGCGAAATGTCAGAAAAAGAGATAGTCAGCAGAATCAGGCTGCGTGACTGGTTGGCTGCTGTCTGAAGGGAGAGTCTGTGTCCCTGGGGCGCCGCCGTCCTTTCTGTCGTCCGGTTGGCGGTTTGGTACCTACCTCGAGAAACGCCGCCAGCCCGTGGGCACCAGGAGTACAGAGCACAAAATGTACTGGTACGGCGGTACGAGAGCAGGCAAGGTGCCGCGAAACCAAGGACTTGGTTGATAAGGCCAAGGATGTCGACGGTTGGACGTTGTCGTAGACAGAACTTTGTTCCTCCAGTAGGGGTCTTCGGAAGATCGCGAGGGGCCTGCGGTTATCCGGAGCTGACGACGGACAAGTGCTTGTTGCCGCGACAAGGCTGCATGCCATGTACAATAATAGACGGAGGGCGGTTTGTTGTCCGTCGCGTGCTGCACGTGAAATACTCAAGTATTCCTACGTAGTCGACGAGCTATGGAGTAGCTCGAGGTAGCTCTACCCTGACCAAGCTGACAAGTTGGATTGGCGGATTGATTGTGTACGTGCGTCAACGTCAATGCCAATGCTAGTGCCGTCATGTAAGGTAAGTTCCCCGTTAGCTGGGAAATGGACGGCCGACGACTGGGCGCTTTGCCGATAACTGTTTTAGTACGTTGCCTTTGCTGGACGATTCTTAAGCCTATCTACTACCTAGGCAGCGAGCCAATGGTGCTAGCTCAATCAAATCGCGCTGGAAAGGGAGGCCTGTTGGACGGGCATGTGGAAAACGCTTGCTTGCTTGGCTAAGGCCGTTTCGTCTCTGTGGTGTGTTCCTGAGAAGTTCAGATGAAGACGAAAACTGGACGCCGGATGAGACGAGGGCGGTGATTCGACTGTAGGTTCCGCCCTGAAGTCCTGCCTGCATCTTCCTGATCTTCTGCTTCCGACTGTCGATTGGTGCTGGCAATGGTCGCCACTGAGGGCCTGTTGATGAAGAAACGCAAGGAGGCGATCGACTGTGTGTGAAATGTGATGAGAAGTTTAAGTGGTCTGTCTGATGACGCGGATTCAAATCAAGAGGCAGTCCACCAAAAGAGGGCGAAGAAGCGACCGGTGAATTGAAATTGATCAGGTTCAATCTGGAGCACATAATTATTCCGTCGTAAGGGTTCGACTGGCTAGCGACTTTGGTTCAGGGGAGTGAAACCGAAGCAGGCCCTTTGAAATGCGAGGCCGTCCTTCGGAACTAGAGGGTTCTGACGGCAGTGAGCTCACAGCTCGCTGGTGGTGTGGTGAGCAATGAGTCGCTCTCTTTCCTGTTCGGGAAGCCTGCTGTCGTCCGTGTCGATCGCGGCGATGACGTCCGTCTGTTCAGGTCTGGACCATAGCCAGGATGCTCCTCGCTTGCGCTTTTCTAAGGTGAAGGTCCGGATCCAGGAATCACCTCCGCTATTGACGGCGTATCCTTTCCAGGGCTTTGGCGCGATGCTAAGGCACGCAGTGGACTGAACATTGAATTTCTGAAATTCCAACTAATAGCAGACGTCCGGCAGACGGCGAGCCAGTGTCACAAACCCCCACCACCACCGGGGAGGCACCGCAAGTGTTGGGGGCAGGGGGCTTGTCGACTACCATGCAGTAAGAACAAGCCAGCATTTTCTGGACTCCTCGTGTTGGGTGGATGACGACGGGCCACGGGGACCTGTTTCGTGCAGATGTTTGCGTTCGACAACTTGAGAAAAATAGGGGACAGGAAGCAAATCCCCGCCTGGCAACATGAATGTACACTGCTTCATTCGTTGGAGCTGTTGGCTTTGCGTTGCAGAAGCCGCAGCTGCCCCCATCCGCCGTGGGTTGCGTCGCAATGCTCTGTACGGACAGGCACGCTGTACGTATGCCGCGCTCTTTCTTGTGCGATGCAATGCCAATGCCGTCTGACCGGAGGACAAGGGTCGCTCGGGTCCCTGACTAACAAAAACCGCCGTGCCGTATCGTTGTCCGCTTGTGATGGATCGGGAATTTGGCCGACGTCAGCGGAGGGACTTTGTACTGGGGAGAAGAACATTAGCGCGCAAGATGTTGACGCCAGTCTGATTGATGATTGATTGAGGCGAACCAGCGAGCGACGCCCATTGGCAAAGATGGATGCCGTCTAGAGCGGCCGGGACGGGATGGCTTGCCCAGGAAACGGATGCTTGTCCTCGGTGGAGGCTAACGGCAGACGTGGGAGCTGCATGAACGTGACGGACGGGACTGAGGTGAACGAACAGCAACCAAGCATGCAACTGCTTGCTGGTGGGATGTGGATGTGAAGCCGCAACGGCAGGCGGGGTCTTGGTGGTGGTAATGGTGCTTCGGGCAGGCGCACCTTCCGCCGTTCATGCCTTCCGTCTCAGTTCCTTCCATTGGGTCAGTCCCGAGCCATACCTGCCTACCTCACCTGCAGTACCTACCTATCGTTCCTACCTCCTGCAATCAACAAACACCAAACCAGGACTCGAGGCAGAAGAAATAAGACACCAACAACTCCTTCACACCCTTGGGCATCGCATCATCAACGATGTCAACAACCACAGCCAGTCAGTCTGTCAATCCCTCCAGAACCCAAACCTAATCCGCCACGATCCCTTCCAATCGTGGATATCGATACCTGCACGCAGAAACGGGCCCCACTGCGCCGACAGCCCGATTTTAACTACACGCTTGTCCATGTCTCTCTGTGGATGAAATGGACGTGCCCATTTCGACCCAACCATCCGCCCGCATCTACGGTTGCTGGTTGACTGCGACTGCCCGTCTGTTGTACCTCCTGGCCTGTGCCTAATGGGCTGTCAGCCCTCGTCGGTATGACTGCCAAGCACCACCTGATAGTGGGACACATCGAAGACTCTGGAACATCCGCTAGTCCTTTGATGTGAGATATCCCGATACGACAGCTGTCCAGACTCATCTCCAACCCGACTGGCCTACGATAGGGAAGAAGACAACGACGACAAGCGCAACGACTGCCCCGCACCACCCACCTTCACGACCAACCGCCGCAACCACCACGCCATCGACCTACGTGCCTACATACACTGCACTGCGTGACTGCTACTCAATCGCATCTGCAGCATCTTGCCGTTCTGCAAGACGACTCTCCATATTATCTGCGTCCCGGCTACGCCACGCCGCAAACACACGACCAAACAAGCAATGACTTGCGTCTTCCCGCCTGCCGCGAAGCACTGGCTCCGAAACCTTTCGATCGATACCCGGCCAGAGCCAAAACGCAACTGCCGCGTGGGGACACTGGGGTCGATCTCGAGCCCGTCAGTCGCATGCTCGCTCACCGCTACGATTCAGCCACACGCAGCTGTTGCCTGATACCTTGCTGTATTTCCCTCATTTTCCTTCGCAACCACAGAGGAAGGCAACAAGTGTAACGTCTCTCCAATTGCCTCCTCAACTGTGCAAGGCGAGATGCTATGAGAGCATGGGATGGCTGTCTTGCTATTGACGCAAGGGCGCTCAATGGAGAAAGGCGCACTCGTGTCATGCCCCGTCATTCCCTCTAGTCGACAAGGAGCATCCCATCTGTTTCAATTCGCCAGACAGCCCTGCCCAAAAAAACACTGCCTTGGCGATGCCAGCATTTGAGATCTCTATGTTTTACGCTTTGATGAGCCAATAGGCGACACAGTTGAAGATTTTCTCTTCCACTCTTCAAGCTTTGCCGCTTCGAGGAGGGTTGGACCCAATGTCGTTTGTGGCGTCCCCTCTACAACACCGTCGACGGTTGGGCTTGAACGGTCCCGGAGACCCGCCAACAAAGCCCGCTCCCGGTAGAGCCCAAGACGGGGATCCCCGGCTTCGGTCAACTCCAAGCCACTAAGCAACGGCTTTGGGTTCTCGCCCAGTTTGTTAGGCCCAGCAGCTCATAGGCTTTCTGACATGTACTGCATTGTATCTCAAGTGATCTGCTCCGATCATTGCCTATCCTTTGACGGGGTGAAAACTTTGAATTTTCAACTTTCGCATCTCGATCTACTGACGTTTCATCCAGATCCGTCTTTGAAGCGGGCCTTTGAGCGATACGTGCGTGAACTTGATACGAGATGATGCTGTCCCGCAGTCGAAGGATGGAGTGAACGAGCCGACGAAGATTGAGCTTGGACTAGCAGAGCCTCTGATGCCAGAGATGGGCTGTTTCCCACGTGGATCGATGTAGCGCCAAGAATACGCCGCAACGCCATCTGAACTGAGGCCCCCGACTTGGATCTCGAAGACATACGTACAGGCGAACGACTGTGCGAGATCCTTGGCGAAAGACCCCATGGACGTCCGTCAGCTCGTACCTCACTTTTGCTATCAAACGTGAAGCTTGCATTGCGCTGGCGATTTGGAGAAGCAGCCTAGGATTCATTCAGCCTACGAACTAATGCACCGTCAAGTCGTTGCTAGACCGAGCGGCTTGGATACGTTAGCGACTGCTTGGACAGTGTCCGTACTTCCACGTGCTTCATCGACTCTAGTTCATAGGCCGTTCCAGATCAAACAGCAATCAGCCCTCATGAATCTGTCTCGTTTCTAACCTTGATGGAATTTTGTCTTACGAGGTGATCGGAAGAACGCAGCTATTTCTGTCGAGTCACGACCGAGTCACAGACTCAGAGTTTCCGGGAGCACTGACTGACACAAATTGATCGAGTTCAACAAAACGCGTACAGGGAGCCAAATAAGGGCAGCCTCACTTTTCGCTTCGAGGCCAGCGACTCCATCCCGGTCGACAAGCGGATATCCCATCCACAAAAGGCAAAACAAACCTTCCGTCCTTGGAAGAACTTTCGCGGGCCGAGCCCACCACGTCAGAGAGTGTGTGGTCCCTTGCCGGGAGAGCAAAACCTTCATCGGCGAGGTGGAGGGTTCTCAGGAAAGATTCGGTGAGCGAACAACCCCGGGGTTCGCTGTCGGCGGCCGGGACGTATCCGCTTCGGGCCCCGGTGACACTGCTGGCAAGGATATCGCGGAGCTCCATGACCGGAGATGACGCGGGTCTGTTTAGATTGCCGTCATGGTTTGACGCAGTCCCGAAGCAGCCCACTCGACGAATCTTTGGTCTTACACCGGTCTGGACTTGGCTAGACAGCCACGGTTTCGGGGGAAGTGGCCGATGGCGGAGGAGAGGAGAACGACTGGCCGCATATTGAGCAGTGGAGAGGGGGCCCAAATGCAAAGTGAACATGGAGTAAATTAGATCGCTGCTTGCCTACCCATCCCCTTCATCAATATTCGTGACCGACAAGAAAAAACGCGTCCACCGACTCCCAAACCCATCAAACGCGCGAGACATCTATGCCAAACTGCCCATCGGGTCCCACAGCGGCAGCACAATCGGCTCCGTACCAATAACCCCCTTGACCTCCTTGCTCAGGAACCGCGGGTCGATGACAGCCTGGTACACAAACTCGTCCATCCAAGCATCGCTCATGACGAACCAGCCCTTGTCCCCCGCGCTCTCGCCCCAACTGTTCTGCACCCTCCACCGCACGCTCTTGCCCTCGGCGTCGAGGTGCACCGCCGTGAGCACCATGGCATGCGTCATGGCGCTCTCGCCCGTCCTCAGCCTGCTCGCCTTATCCATGCCCAGCGTGGACACACCGAAGCCGAGCTCGTAGTCGATGAGGTCGAGGTCCATGATGCCGGACGCGGAGTTGCTGAACTTGCCCACGTCGGAGCCGAAGAAGACGGGCAGGCCCGCCTTGAGCATGGAGACGCACGCGGACTTGAGCGTCGCCATGTCGACGTTGACGTAGGTCACGCCGCGGCCGCCGACGATGTTGCCGAGCCGGTCGACGGTCATGAGCGTCAGGGGCTCGTGGCGCGGGTCGTGGACGAGGGAAACCATGCCCTCGATGACGGCGGAGGTGATGCGGAAGTCGGAGGAGTAGATGTCCTTTGCGAAGGCCGCGGGGGTCGTTGTGAGCTCGTGCGCCTTGCCGTTCTTATCGAGGTAGGTCCAGGTGAACTCCTCGCGCGGGTTCGGCGGCGGGCCGAGAGTGAGGGTGAGGATGCTCAGGATCTCGCGGACCATCTTCTCCTTGGTGGAGGAAAGCGTCTGCGCCGTGGCCGAGCCGGAGCGGATCTCCTTGCGCAGGATGAGGGCGTACTCGCGCAGCTTTGTCTTGACGATAGAGTTGAGGACGCCCGAGTTCATGGCGTTCCAGCTGTCCGGGTACAGAGCCTGCGGGACGAGGCCGTACTTCTGCACCAGGTTGTAGACCATGTCCCACTGCCCGCCGTCGCTGACGATGCCGCCGAGCAGGGCCTGGACGAGCCTGCCGTCGAGGTCCTCGGCCGCGGTGTCGATGATCTGCTCGAGGAAGTAGTTTGACTTCTCGAGCTTGTCCCAGAAGAAGAGGTAGGACTGGGAGAGCTCGAAGGCCTCGAGGTTGTAGCGCTTCATGAGGGCCACGCGGAAGGTGTTTGTGGAGGCGAAGAGCCAGCAGCGGCCGGAGGAGCGCTGGTTTGTGATAGGTCCGCCCTCGAAGGGGATCTTGACGTTGAAGATTTGCGGATCCGAGAGCTTGGTCGAGGTCGAGGTCAAGACGGTTCGCGGGTCGGCGGTGCTGAGCGCTGTGAGGGCGAGTCTGGGGAGCTTTTAGTGAGTTGAAGGCCTTTTGGATGAGACACAGGAGCGGAAACTCACTTGTTCTTGGGGTCTGAGAGGAAGCGGGATTGCCATGATTGTGTCAAGTGTACGGGCAGACCCTCAGGCTCGCGGAGAAGCTTCATGCCGTTCTTCTCATCCCCGCCTCCATTTTCCACGTTGGCCAACTCATTTTCGGTTATCTGGAATCGGCGAAGGCGCTCGAGGAGTTCTTTCTCACTCGAAGGGTCGACGGCGGCGGTCTTTGATGTTTGGGAGCCCATGTTGGCAGGCTGATAAACTCGTTTTTCTCCTAGATGGACACGCGAAACTATACCTCTCAGCCACGAATGTGAACAGTTTGGCGATGATGGAGGGGGAAGGACCAGCTTCTGCCAGACAGCTACACGATCACGCAATCTCGCGAAGAGAGCTTGGAGGAAGAGAAGCTTGAGCTTTCTCCAGTTTCAAAGGAATGGACTAGCTTGGTATTTAAGACAAAGGCACGCGAGTCGTAAGCAACTAACCCCTCACCCCTCCTTCAACTCAGTTTCCCCCGTCCCAGTCTTCAACACGTTCCACCTGATACCGAGAATGCCAGAGAAAGCAGGTGAGTGTCTTGTTGCACGTTAGGCGAGGTAGGGCAGGTCCTCCCATCCCCCAATCGTGCCCCTCGTGCCCCCATTGAGAGCTTCCCGGAACCCGGGGTAGCTAGGTTGCTTATCAGTTGGAGGTTGGTGGGATCACTCCAAACCAGCCAAACAGCGATAAGATGAGGGGTGCGCCAGCAGGGATCAGCTGCCAATGACAGCTAGTCACGCACACCATTGATACACGGGACACTGCGCGAGTCCATCAAGGTGCCTATGGATCGCACCCAAAGGGTCCTCACATGATGCGGTTCTTTGCGCATCGGTTGTGGTGCCGGGCTTCCCAGCCATTCGTTTGGATACGAAATGGGTCTGATGGATTTGAGCGCATGCCATATTGGCGACGATGCCGTTCCAGAGACTGTTACCAGAAGATGTCGCAATAGATTCCACTTAATTCGCTGGACTTATTACAGTTTGTGCCGACAGAGCAGTCATCGGGACGCCACGCAATCCATAGAAGCGCCGATAAGAACATCGAATTGACTCTTCATTGCGTTGAACCTTCTGAGAGTCTAGAACCAGATGGCTTCGTTCTAGGCAGGGTCACTTTTCGCGGACCGCTCCGCCGGAGCTTCGGCAAACGTGTCGGATCCACAACGCCGGATGCCCCGTGGACCGGCGCCCATGTTTGCCGGCCGGTGCCAAGACGTTTTCGGGCGCAGAGAGTGTGGGTATCTAACCGAAGTAGTATAAGTTATGTATTGTTTGCTGCTCAAATGGCGGGCATACCGCAGCATTTTCGGCATTATGTGTCCCTTGCCAAAGCCAAATTATCAATTGAGTTTTGCTATTCGAGCAGTATTGTAGCACATCCCGTACTTCTATAAGGACGACAGTAGTGGAGACAACAATAGGGGTAGCGATAATAACAACGACGATGACGACGACGAAAATGGCAACGAAAAGGATTATACAGGGAACAAAGTCGCTTTAACAGGATACACGTGTGTGTAGACACTGCCCTCATAGCCAGCTGACACTGCCCAGCTAGCAAACCTCTATCGATTTGCTTAACGACGGCGTCTTGCATCTCGGTGTCGTCGACGAGAAGATTCTGCGACCAGGATAACATGTGGCTCATATCTTTGTTTCCGTTGTTCCGGCACATAATTTGATGCATATATATACCTGGGAGTGCACGCGGTCCTTCGGATTGGCTTCGGGCGAGAGCAAAGGCTTCAGGGGTAATGAGCTTTTTTGAATAGACGTGGTCCAGAAAATGAAAATCGGCCCTCTGTCTTCGAAACGAAATCCTCCTGAGACATGGTCTGCGATATGCCGCATACGGTATTCGAAGTTCATTCCAGGGTCTAGACTTTGGTCAGCTCTGTAGTCGACGTCGTCGCAAGACCAACAGATACATCTAGGTGGGTAACCTCGGCGAAGGTGCATCCTCTACATGCCAGATCCATTTGTCAACCTCCTCAACGTCAAAGGATACTTGGTAACCGTTCTACGTATGGCATTCGCAGCCTAGCCTCTTCGGCGAGGAATGGTCTGGTGTGTGGTTGAGTCTGGCTGGAGAGCTGGACATAGAGACCGACTGTGTTAAAGGCGACGGGCTGCCCGACCTTCCCACAGCAGAAGAGACATCCAAATCCTTAATGATACGGTCTCTCCTGTCTCAGCTTCTGGTTCCTGCTTTGTGTCTATGTCGATCGCTGCCTCATCTCTTAACTGCACGTCCAGTGGATATTGTCTTTGCAGACGGTCTGGTTCTTCCGCGGTATCTGAGTACCCACTCTCGATGGATGCCGGAGTTTCGAGAAGGCGCATTCTGACCACAGAGCCTTGTACAACTACCCGATTCCAGATCCATGGGGAGATGGTAACGCCCTCGGAGTTCATTGAATCAAATCGTCCAGCCATCACCATTTGGGCGAACTTCTCATAAAGAAAGGCCATCTTGACCATGCCCACCATGATCTTTATTCACGTCAGCGCCAGGTAGTCCGCAATAGGTCTTACCTTGTAATTCAGACACAGGCTGAGCGGAAAGTAAAAGGTTCGGTCAAGGACGTCGGTAATCTTGATTACCAGGACCGCCTCTCTCACGTTCTCGAGGTCAGACGGTTGGAATGGGGGATGGCCTCCTTCGCTAACCAGGTAGGCGTTCATAAACGGGTCTTGATTCATTCCCTCTTCACGTCGAGGAGGATCTCCTGTGATGAAACTGTTTCTCCACGCCTTTCTTCTGACCTCATCCGCAATCTCGAGATTCAGCGTGGACCTTTGCTTGCCGTCCGCTCGGGAGCTGATCGGGTCCTTGGTATCTCTAGAAGCTGCGTATATCGAAACTTCTAGATCAGGTGTATTGGTGCAGTCGTCGCATTCAGGTTCGGCAAGGATTTTGCCACATGCTGAGCACGTGCTGTGACACACAAATTTAGCGGCTATGAACTCAGGGTGCGCAGTCTTCGCATGTCTCCTTAGAATGTCATACTGATGTGAACCATAGCTGCATCATCTGGACTCGTCTAGTCTGGAAAGCGAAGTGTACCGCCTACACATGAGCTTTAGCAATGACAAAGATTGTCTCCTGGCCCCCATAAGCCAGATCAACGATGATTTACATCAGTACCTGGATAGAGCATCAGGAGTTACAAGGAAAGTCGCATATAAGCCAAAAGTCTCCTTACAAGAGCTATACAGCCAAGCAGTGACATTCTACGAATGCCTGGCACGACGTTGGCAATGCGGCTGTCCAAGTTCACACACACTCGGAATCACTATTCAACCTGCGGTGTTGAAATTGAACAAATCGAAAGCGGACGGTTACTTTGACGTGGTTTTTGAGACTGAAATGAAGAGGAAGCAACTCAGAGTTCAAGTCGAGGCCCTCTCTGTCAAACCTATATCTCTATCTGGGCCTCCTCGCTCACCGCTGCCCGTAATTAATTTTGCAGCTGCTGTTGATATGAGAGGTCCAATGATTATGAGGGATCAACATAAGCTGGCATCTCGAATAGCGAAGGGAAAAGGCACCGGCTCATTAGCTATGGCTTCCTTGCCGGTTTCAGATCCCCTAAAAACGGCACCGGTTCAGAAGTCGATACTAAGGCGTGTGACACGGAAGCTGCAAAAGTCGTTGAAAATCAAGGAGGACAGCCCTGCACCGTCTTTGCTGACCGGGAAGTCGAATCAAACGTCTTTTCTGAACCTTGGGCACATTCCCGTATCTAACTTAGTGTCGGTCAAGAGTCAGCGAGTAGCGATAGTCTTAGCATACAGCCTCAGAGGTCAGTCAGCCCAATTCCGATCCAATATGCAGTGGGCACTATTGAAAGCTTGAATTAGTGAATCTTCGATCTCGCCAATTAGTGTTTCTACCCCTTCGGGAGTTCGGTTCGCTGACACGCCTGTTCCTCCAACCTCATCAATCCTGAACTTGGATACCACCAAGGCAGAGAATCTGATAAATCTTTGCAATTTAGCTGGACCGACAGCTAAAGATTGCTAAAACGCTTTGGTTGTTGACGCAAGCAGGAAGATCACGTTCAAGCCAGAACCTGTCGACCAGAGCTCGTTTGACGTATCTAGGCAGCAAACCATTGACGCCTTTCTCCAAACGACGTCTATGCGCTACAGCCGCCTCTACATGGGCCTTCGGTTCGCCCTTACACTCCTCAGTCTCGCGACCTCCGCCTGGATCCCACCGCAGCTTGCCAAAGACGACATTTTTCTGGTCTGAAGTGAAGCAGGAGGCCAAACAGCAAAGCCATTCGGCCCCTTCTTTGCCAAGAGCTCTCGCGACCTGCAGCCGCCGCATCGTACAGCACAACATAAAATGTGGAATGCAAAGTCCACGCTGCTACTGTCGGGCATGGTCCTGCGGGAAAGCTCCATGGGGAGACGCTAGAGAACCAAGCCTCGTGGGCGGAATCTCTGGACGAGAACGGGCAGCCGAACGAGATAACCATGTTCAGCGGGGCGTTCCTTTGGGTTGGAAGGGCGCAAAAGTCGATGAAGGAGTACATTGGCGAAGATCTTGGCGGAGGCTTGTATGAGGCTATTTGCAAGTGTATATGTTTTGACTTTGATCGTGAGGACGACTTTGGCGACTCGAGGTTTGCGGAGTTGGTGTACAGAGAGGTTGTGGTGCCGTTAGAGAAGTGGTGCCCACATTTCTAGAGGACGGGACCCGAATGCATTTCTTTGAGGACACAGCAATGTCTTTTTCACGATTGAATTTTCCTGAATGGCTTTTATGTTATTGGTGAGCTGTGACAGTCTACTAACACGGCGAAGCATTGACTTACATGGAAGCATGATGGATGGCAGGGAACACTTGTAGCGGCAAACGCACGTTTGTGGAGACAGAGACAGGGGAGTTCTTTTGCACAGTAAAACCCAAGCTCCCACCAGCATAAAAACTTTGGTGAACACGACACGATTGATTGGCACAGATGGTATGGATAACAGATCATATACAGAGCTACTTTATCTACGTAAAAGACTTGACTCCGTGGATCCTTTATCCGAAAGATTTTCGTCCAATCTCAACCCTTCCCTTCACACATTTCTCCATTACATTGACATCATCTGTATTTCGTACATGTTGCTAGATCCCAACAATCCAAGACGTAACAGTAACATAGCGCGTGGTGGCGGTGACGCTCACACGCTTACAGACGGGAGCCGTGGATGACCTTGACGTCGACGGCGAGCTCGCGGCCGGCGTCGTTGAGGACAAGGACGCGGACGGAGCCACGGCCGGACTCGAAGGCGCTGTTGAGGCGGGACCAGAGGTTGGACTGGTCAATGACGGGCAGGTTGGGCTTGACGTCGCCGGTCTCGGTCATGGCGGTAACGTGGCCGTCAGAGAGGTCGAGGACGCGGTACTGCTTGAAGATGGGGCCGAGCATGGTCTGGACAACGACGCTGGGGGAGGGGTGGGCGATGAAGGAGGACTCCTCGTGAAGCTGCTTGGTGAAGAGGTCGACACCGAGGTAGCGGTACTGGCCGGTGGCGGCGGAGGTGGAGATCTTGATGACCTGGCAGGGGCGGCCCTGGAGGATCAGGAAGTCACCGAGGCGGATGTGGTGGCAGGGGATGGTGACGGTGTTGGGGAGGAGAGGGGCACCGGTGTTGCCGGGGGACGAAGGGCGGGAGGCACCACGGATCTCGGCGATCTCGTAGCCGGTGGAGCTGCCTTTATGCGGGTGAGCAATCTTGTCAGCCAGCTTGTGAAGACCCTGGCGGAAAGAGTGATAATGACCTGGGTGCGGCAAACACCTGTTCAGTTCTTGGACCATAGTGGGGGAGAGCACACTGCGCAAACCGAAACACACTGAAGCCAAGAAAGCATCGCAAAGGGGGGTCATCACACCAGGGCCTTTGGGGGTTTGAAGCCCGAGTGGGATGGGGGAGTAGTAACATACCTTGCTCGTCGTAGTAACCCATCTTGTCGGACTTGTGCTGGGGGGCAGACACGTGGGAGGGTTCGATAGTCTCTTCGGTGACCTTGATGGTCTCCTTGAATTCCTGGGGGCGAGGGCGCTCGGAGTCGACGGTGTACTCGTCGACGTGGGAAGCGGCGGGGCGGTGGTGGTGGTGGTGGTGAGAGGGGAAGTGAGAGGAGAGGTGAGAGTGGTGGTCGGAGTGGTGGTGGTGAGAGTGGTGGGAGTGGTGAGAGGAGGAGTGGTCGGACTTGTGGGAGTGACCCGAGACCTGAGAAGAACCGGAGGAGTGGTGAGAGTGAGCGGGCAAAGCCAAGGGACGTTGCTCGATGGTGACCTCTTCGCGGTAGTAGCTGGGCTGAGCGCGTTGACGGTACTGGCGTTCGATTCTATCAATCGGGTTTACCAGGTGCTCGTGGTGACGGTGGTCGACTTGGACACGAGTGTCGTTGTTGAACTCGTTGGTGGTGTTGTGGAAGTGTTGGTGGACAGGGCTGGAGAGAAGGAAAAGAGAAGAAAGGTCAGTCGAATGTTTGGATGGGATAGATGAGTGAGATAGGTGAGTTGGGGGGGAAGAGCTTGATGGGGAAGCTTTTTTGATCCAGTTGACATGTTTGATGTGACATGTTGTTACTTGGCCAACTGCGGACTAGGGTCCCGGGAGGAGGCGCCCAGGGTCCATGGTCGGCGGCTCGTAATGGACAAGGGTAGCAGAGGAAATTTGGTGAAATACCGGGGCCCGAGCTGAGGCGGTCCCGCGGCTGGGGACAGGGGAGGAGGGTCGGAAGAGGCAGAGAGAGGAGGGCCAAGGGGAGGGGGGATGGGGAGGCGGTGACCGCGGGTGGGTTTGTGGTGTTTGGGGGTGTGTGTGGAAGAAAACAAACGGGCTGGGTGGGATGGATACCGAGAGAGAGTGAGTGAGAGACAGAGAGACAGTCCAGGAGGTGAGAGAGAGATCGTTGTTTCTCCAGATGTCCGGAGCCCCCATCAATTGGAGGGTCCTTTTCTCTGGAAGCTCAAGGCCAACTCTCTCCGTCCTTTTCTGGCTCTCTTTCTCTCTCTCTCGAGCTCAAATTCTCTCTCGGGAGGTGCTTTGGGATTGCTTGCTGGACACAAGGAAACGGGGGACAAAAGACACATACCGGAACTCCTCAACGTAGGTGTGGGACTCGACCTTGGGACCGGGACCGGGACGGTGGTAGTGTTCTTCGATACGGACCTCTTCGGTGACGCGGTGGTCCTTCCTGGGAGGGGGAAGTTGTTCTTGAGGGAACGAAGAGACGTGACCTTCCCGTCCGGGCTTGTGAGGCTTCTCGGGGAGTTTGATCTCGAGCTCTTCGTGGGTAGTGGTTACTGTCTGGGTCTGGGTCTGGGTTTGTGTCTCGCTCTCCTTGTAGGTGGAGGGGAAGACGCTGAAGGGGACGGGAATGCGCGCTTCAAAATCCAGATTGGCGGCCTTTTGGGCGCAACGAGGAGAATCTTCTAAGCGTTCCCGGTAGAAGGAAGGCAAAGAAGAGTATCCTCTTGCTTCGTTTTCCTAAAAAAACAAAGGAGAAGGGGAAAGTGGGAAGAAGCCGGTCTTTGGTTGACTCGCGCTTCTTTTGCTTTCTGGTCTTCTGCTTTGGATTTGGAGGAAGAAGTCGGTGATTCTGCGCGAGGGGAGCGTTGGGCAGAAAGATGGCTTGAAGCTTTGGTGATGGATGGCGAGAGAGGGAAGAAGGAGGGAGAAGAGGGTCAGGCGAGATGTGCGATGCGGATTGGGTTTTGAAGACGGGGGGCTGGGGGAGATGGTTGGATGGATCAGAAGTGTGAGATGCAGAAGACCGAGGGCTGCTGAGCCTGTGAGGTTGCCGGGGCAAGCAAGGGTGGTGTGTCTCGAGTCTCGTATGTGTGTGTGTGAGTGCGAGTGTGAGTGAGTGTGGACGAGCGAGCGTGTGTACCGCTGCCGTGTGTGCGTGTGTGTGTTTGACTTGACGGTTCGGAGGCGAGGTATTCGACAAGGAAGCTGGACCGAGTGAAGCACGGAGTGATATTGAACGAGGCTTTGGTGAGAGTAGATGTGGGACTGGCGGCAGAAAAGTGCGATATGAGTGGTTGGAGCGGATGGATGGATGCTGGATATATGGAGCTGGGTCTGGCTTGATGTCGACTTGTACTTTTTTTTTCTTCCCCTTCCTGGAACCGACGACGACAGGAAGTTGGCTGCTAGTACGAAGGTCCGTCCGGGAGTTTGATAGACGGAGCCAAGTCCTGACTGGTGGTGACTGGCGTCTGTCTGTGGGATGACCGGGACCTGGCTAGCACTTAGTGTACATTCGCGCAGTAATTAGCAGACAGACGACATCCAATGTGTCGGTGGGAAGTACCCCCAAGATACACGCAGTATCCGTACCTTAGTTGGTAGTGTCGTATGGCGTGTGCGTGCGCCGCGGCGAGTGTCAAGTCAAGACTCGCACTCAATCAATGATGGAAGGCCACGGGCGGGAGCGAGATGAGAACAGATTGAACCAGCCTTCCCAAGGGTGGTTTGGCTGGGGATTGAATCGCTCGATGGCTGCCGAGGGTGCGTGTGTTGTGGGCAAATGTTTACATTGGCTCCCGTCACTTGCAGCTGTGGATATTCCATTGTTTATTCCCGCCCAATTGGGATTAGCCGTCAGCACCAGAGCGGGGCCGACCGGGGTGGAGCTCTGCAGCTCGAAGCTTTGACGCCCTGGCACGCCTGGGACACCCTGCAGGAGCTGCCTTGGATGCCTTCACTCACACTGAGGATTGAGGATGGTGGCAGCCTTGCAAATGAGGTTTCGGCAGGTACGAGCTCCCAGGGCCCACCTCGGTTGCGACCTTGGGCTGGATCGATTCCTACCTCAGCAGTACCTACCTTGCTACCTTACCTGGTACGGAGCACGAGGTAGCAGCGTACCAAGGAGTTCCCTCCGTGCCTTCGTCTCACCTTGTTTGTGTGGCCTCTGATCCTCGCCATGCTGAGTCGGCCTCACATCTCACTCCCGCTTCCAGTCTCACCAGCAGCACCAGCTCCGGCCAGCGTGGAAACAGCGCCTAAACCAATTGACAGCCCAACGTTGGTCGTACGGTGCCAATTGGCCCAACGGAGCATCGTCATGCACTTGCGATCATTTCGAGGCATCTTTGCAGCCGTCTTCATGCAAGATGCTGCCGCCACGACTGCCACTACCGGACGACTTTTGACGGAGGACGCGGGCGGCGACGGGAGGCGTCGGGCTGCTTGCTCAGACAGAGCTTTCCACGGAGCTTGCCATGAGGTGCCCATAGGCATGAGGTGCTTGCCTCCTCCCAGGCTCCCAGTCCCGACCATTGCAACCAAGCCTCCAAGGTCCCCTACAGATCCACTGTCAACAAACCATCGGGAATCAGAATCAGGATCACTTGCTGCTCCCTCTCCACCTCCCAGCCGCTTGCGTTGCGTTGCGCAAGCTCCGACAGTGGAGTTGTCCAGCATTGATTGCCCTGGCGAACTGCTGGAGTCCCGCTCCAGGTCCCGCTTCAACCTCTTGGAGTCCTCAAAGCTGGATGCCGGAGGCTGGAAGCTGGCCTGACCGGCTGACCATCGTCCTCCTCGGCTGTTTCTGGGTCCTTCCCTCCACTGAAGATTGCAGGCCGTATCGTTCACCAGCAACAGATTGCAATCAATTTTGGTCGCAGAACGGCCCCAACCTTCGCAAAACCTGGCATCTGGGCCATCTGTTGGCCCTCTGTCCCTGCTTGAGTCCTTGACAAGAAATCGAGCAGCACTGGCACGGAGCAGCCAACGCAACAAACCGGGACCTTGGACAAAAATAGGGGACCCCCGGATTCCCACCGCGAGTCGCCGAGACTCGAGACTGGCCCAGAAGCTCAGAACGTCGGGAACCTACGAATCATTCCATGTCCCACCGCCTCGCTCGCTACGATCAAGTCGAATGCCGTGATGGCCGCTACTGCGCGACCGGCCACCAATCAGCAGCCGGCTGTCATTTCGTGTGTTCGATCTGGTCAGAGACATGGGGACAGAGACACAGGCTACAGCGAGAAACAGAGACGGACGCTAGCTAGGTAGGCACGATGAGAAGCCGCGGTCCAGTGTCTCCAGCTGCAACGTCCAGTGCTGCAATTGCGCACTGAATTAGCTGATGGCCGCCTGTCACATTTGGCAGTTTGTTGTTGATGATCCTGACACACTCGATACATCAAAACAACAGCCGGACTAGGTGGCTGGGTTTGAAGATCATCGTTTCGACCACGGCCCAAATTGCCCGCTATCGACTGTCTGCATGGCCCCAATTGCCTGACCGCGGCAGCCCGCAAACTCAATTGGCCAGCTCCCAAAGCTTCCCCAACCACCCTCAGCTTCACCCGCCCCCCGACCCTCTCTTTCAGGCCGTCGCCTGCTGATGAGGCCCTGCTGAGAATCAGCAACGGCCGCCCTCGACTACCAATACCGGTCCTGATTTCTGGGCCATCAGCGTCGTGGAATCCCACTATTGGACTGTCGGTCTGCAACCACCGCACAACTTATGCACGTTGACGGTCGCACATGCAAAACGAGGCTGGCTGGCAACTTGCTTTTTCTGTCCCATCTCCCAGGCCTAGCCCAAAGGTTGAAGGCGCAGACGCCGCAGAGATGCAAGAGAGACGCAACCCAAGACTTGGAGCTACCGTACGGATCCTGCCCGCAGCGCCCGAGTGGGGGTCTCATCAAGCCAATGCATGGATGGAGCTCGACCGCCGGCTTCCCCATTTCCCCTGAATCGAATGAGAAGACCTGGACTCTGGAGAGACTTCTCCGCTGCAGGCCTGTCTCCCACAGATGGTTGTTGATCTCTGGGGGAGGTTGGAGATGTTGATAACCTGACGATGTCCCTGGACCTGGCTTTGTTCCAATTGATCTGGGTTTTTGCTCCAGACCCTCGATTTTTCCCAGCCACGCGGTCAGCACCAGACCAGACGAACTTTTTTTTTCTCGGCACGCACGGGTGCTCCCTTGACACACCCCTGGTTTTCTGGTTGCCCCGACGACGAGAAATTCCCTGGTCCCCGCTCTAGCCGTATGGGGAAGCCACATGTTCGACGCTGGACGATCCTCACCGTAAACCTTCGCAGAAGCGCCGACACTTTGGGCAAATTTTGGTCTGCTATCTGATCACATGAAGGCCGTTGAAAATGCGCAAATTTCCACTGATTGTTGTTGTCAGTACGACGATGCGGTAGCGTTTCGAGACGAGCGACTATCGATGGCCAAGGAGGACTCGAGTTGACATGGATCCCATTCCACGAGACCTGAGCACAGAGGCGAGACATTCATGGACGTACGGTCAGACACCGCCACTTGCTCGACCTCCACGGTGATGCGTTGGCCGATGGAGATGGCGGCGCGAATCCAGCGGCGGTCTCGCGACGACGTGTCTGTTGGGGCTCCGATGATGCATACGAACTGCGGCGACAGCTGTGCAGTGCTTGTCTGTAGCAGCGCGACAGACGGACGACTGCGAGGCAAGAGCCAAATGCAGTTCAATCCAATTCAGCATGGCCTGGCCTACTTATCTGTTAGTGGTGAATATGTCACAAGAGTGGCCGAGACGAAGGGAATGCCTCATTGTTGGCATTGCCGATGTCTAGCTCTGAAAAAGACTATCCCACGATGGAGAGGGCCTCCTCCCGTAGTTTCGGTACTTGCGCTCAGTGAAACGGTTCTGTTAAGAAGCCGTGTTCGACCCTGATTGATTGAGATGTCCCCTCGGCATGCGTAGACGACTTGACGTTCAATCAAAGCCTAGCGGTGACAAAGACACGGCTCTTGAATTAGGCGCCGCTGTCATCGTTCCCGTCTGTCAGACTAGTTTGCAAGTTAGGATACGCCATACCGCGGCCTTGTCTGAGGCCAAAGTTTAGACCTCTTTGTCTTTGTTAGCAGAGCTGTCAGCCCTTAAACCTCTCGAAGCTCGGTCAGCATCAGCTTGTCAGCTTTAGCAGACACTGGCCACCGAGCTATGGAGCTTGAAGTGTGGCGCCTAGTTCGGTGTGCGTCATAGAGTCTGGAAAGGCAGACGTGAGATCTGAGTCAACAAAGTCGTAGAATTGATGCAAAACATGTAAAGCATTACCAGTATTTAGTGAATTGCATTGGCACTCCTATCTTTTCAAGCCTCGGTGTCCATCAAAGGGCGTCAAAGGAGAAAGCATTGGAGGCACGTGACGTCATTGTGGCGTTCAATATTGCAAAGGCGGCTCTTCAGCCACAGTTGCCCCGCGATTATTCAATCACCTCAGAATCTGCCCCTCGTCGTCGTCGATCGCCGCAGTCGGCACACATCTACACCGAAAGCTGCCGCGAAACACCCGGCGCAAACCTTCTACTCCTCTGATATAGACTGCTTGAGACCATACAACCGCAATCATGAAGCAACGATTCTCCTCCATCGACGTCAAGGTAATCGCCCACGAGCTACAGGAGAACCTGGTCAGCTTGCGCCTGGCCAACGTCTACGACCTCTCCTCCAAAATCCTACTGCTCAAATTCGCCAAGCCGGACAACAAGAAGCAGCTCATAATCGATTCAGGTTTTCGATGTCACCTTACAGACTTTACGCGCACGACCGCCGCGGCGCCCTCTGCCTTCGTCACGCGATTGCGCAAGTTCCTCAAGACGAGGCGTTTGACCAAGGTCTCCCAGATCGGAACCGACAGAATTCTAGAGTTCCAGTTCAGCGATGGCCAGTACCGTCTGTTTCTCGAGTTCTTTGCTGTGAGTCGACACTCCCCTTGCCAATGTTGCTTTCATACTGCTGACAAATGACTGCGCGCAGAGCGGAAACGTGATCTTGACGGACGCCGACCTCAAGATTCTTACACTACTGCGAAACGTCTCCGAGGGAGAAGGCCAGGAACCTCAAAGGGTTGGACTAGAATACTCGCTCGATAACCGACAAAACTTCAACGGCGTCCCCGACCTCACAAAGGAGAGAATACGAGATGCGCTCAAGGCATCGGTCGAGAAGAGCGCCGCGGCTGCTGCGGCAGGCAAGAAGAGCAAGTCGAAGCCAGGAGATGAGTTGAGGAGAAGTTTGGCTACGACAATCACCGAGCTGCCTCCAATCTTGGTGGACCACTCCTTCAAAACCACCGGCTTTGACGGTAGCAAGAAGCCAGCTGAGATTCTGGACAATGAGACCCTGCTGGACGATCTTCTGGTCGCCCTGACAGAGGCACGTAGCATAGTCAAGGACGCCACCAGCTCTGCTACTGCTAAGGGCTACATATTTGCGAAGTATAGGAACCAACCGGACGAGACCCCGGCAGAGGAAGGGCAAACGAAGAGATCAGACCTCCTTTACGAAGATTTCCATCCTTTCCTACCAAACAAGTTTGCGAACGACCCCACGATCAAAGTCCTCGAGTTTGACGGCTTCAACAAGACCGTTGACGAATTCTTCTCATCCTTGGAGGGCCAGAAGCTTGAGTCCAAACTTTCAGAACGAGAGGCGGCAGCCAAAAGGAAGCTTGAGGCGGCACGGAATGATCAGGCAAAGCGCATTGAGGGTCTTCAGGAGGTGCAGTCACTCAATGTACAGAAGGCCACGGCTATCGAGGCGAACGTGGAGCGTGTGCAAGAGGCAATGGACGCCGTCAACGGTCTACTTCAACAGGGAATGGACTGGATCGACATCAGCAAGCTCATCGAGCGCGAACAGAAGCGCGGCAACCCCGTTGCCGAGATTATCAAGCTACCCCTGAACCTCGCAGACAACACCATTACTTTGTTGCTTGGCGAGGAGGAGGAAATTGAGGACGAAGATTCCAACTACGAGACCGACTCGGATGCATCGGACAGCGAAGACGAGGCAGCGAACAATAAGCAGAAGACGGCAAAGCATTTGGAGGTGGATGTTAACATTGGATTCACGCCCTACGCCAATGCAAGAGAGTACTACGAGCAGAAGCGATCTGCTGCCAAAAAGGAGGAGAAGACAGTCCAGCAGACGGAGATTGCGCTCAAGAATGCCGAACAAAAGATCCAGGCCGAGTTGAGAAAGGGCTTGAAGCAGGAGAAAGCGGTTCTCGCGCCGATCCGCAAGCAGATCTGGTTCGAGAAGTTTATCTGGTTCATTTCAACTGACGGTTATCTCGTCCTCGGTGGCAAAGACGCCCAGCAGAACGAAATGTTGTACAAGCGCTATCTCCGCAAGGGCGACGTTTACATTCATGCAGACATACATGGCGCCGCGACTGTCATCATCAAGAACACCCCTAGCGACCCCGATGCCCCCATCCCTCCTTCGACTCTGGCGCAGGCTGGTACTTTGGCCGTCTGCAGCTCGAGTGCTTGGGATTCCAAGGCAGGAATGGGCGCCTGGTGGGTGAAAGCTGACCAGGTGTCCAAGTCTGCCCCGACCGGAGAGTATCTGCCCACCGGAAGTTTCATGGTTCGTGGCCAGAAGAACTTTTTGCCACCGGCGCAATTACTACTGGGCTTTGGTATCATGTGGAAGATCAGCGAAGAGAGCAAGGCTAGACACGTGAAGCACAGGCTGTATGACGGCTTTGCTAATCCAGCGTCTGCGTCAGAAGGGGTCGACGCTGCGGGAGATGCTGGAGCCAAGGACGACGAAATCGACGACGCGTCTGACATCGGATCTGGTGACGAGGAGGATGACGAGAAGCCTCGTGACAACCCTCTTCAGGGCTTCAGGCAGAACGGGCAAGATGACTCAGAGGAAAAGCTCGCAACTGAAGAGTCGGTCTCTGGCGCTGATGCAGTCGAGCCTCCAGTCGAGCCTCCAGTCGATGAAGTTGAGCAGTTGATGCTTGACGAAGACAAGGCCGCTGAAGCTCAAGAAAAGGAAGCTGCCAAGACATCAGAAGAAGAGGAGGAAGAAGAAGATGGTACAGATGAGGGTGCCACTGGAGCTTCTACTCCAGCCGAGGCTTCTGTGCCCGGCCCTCAAACAAGCACGGCAGCCGGCGACAAGGCGCGACCTGCCAAGCGAGGTCAGAAGGGTAAGGCGAAAAAGATTGCCGCCAAGTACAAGGACCAAGACGAGGATGACAGGGCTATTGCCGAGACCTTGTATGGTTCTGCTCGTGGCAAGCAAAGAGCCGAAGCCGAAGCGCAGCTGAAGGCCCAGAAAGAGGCGGAGCTGGCTGCCCAGAAGGAACGACGCCGCGCGCAGCACCAGCGGCAGCAGAAGGAGATTGCCGAGCACGAAGAGGTCCGTCGTCTGATGAACGAAGAGGGTATCGAGGTGCTCGACGCCGAGGAGATGGGTAAAATGACTCTGCTGGACAACCTCGTCGGCACACCTCTGCCAGGGGACGAGATTCTCGAGGCCATCCCCGTCTGTGCGCCGTGGAATGCTATGGGCAAGTTCAAGTACAAGGCGAAGCTCCAGCCCGGTGCGGTGAAGAAGGGCAAAGCTGTCAAGGAGGTGTTTGAGACGTGGAAGGCAGTGTCTGCCAAGAAGGGTGTTCTTGATGAGCGTTCGCAGGACAGCGAGAAGATGTGGCCGAGGGAGGTTGAGTTGATCAAGGCGCTCAAGCCCGAGGAGGCTTTCAACTGCGTGCCGGTTGGCAAGGTGAGGGTGATGATGGCTGGTGGTAGCAGTGGTGCCGGCGGCGCCAAGGGCCAGCAAGGCAAAGGCGGTCGTGGTGGAAAGGGGTCCAAGAAGAAATAAGAGAGTCATGGAGGCGAAACTAGGCACGTTTTCTATTATACCTATATTAGATGCCTGAATAAGCGGCGATGGTCCGTCTGCTTCTAACCGTGCTGTGTCTATGCCACTTCCCCATGCTCGTGGTTCCTAATTCTCCTTTGCCATCGCGAATGCTCTCAAAATGTCAGCCTTCTGATGCTCCGAAGTCCAGTCGAATTGAAACTTCCCAGAGCGGTCCGCTTGCACCTCCGCCTCCGTAGCCCAAACAAAAGCCTCGTGCTCCTCGGGATCAATCACGATCTTGGCCGCGCCCTCGCCGTCCGTCTCAACCTCGACGAGATACGTAAACTTCCTCCACGCGTCACGGCCCTTAGCCGCCTCCGGCGACCTCTCGCCCTCACCGCCCGTCTGCACCGACGGCATCTCCACCGGCTTGCCGCGGATACCGACGCCGCCGCCGGGCAGCGCGAACCCTTGCTCCCCGGGCCCGACGGGGGCGTCGAGGCTGGGCCCGAAGCCGGCCCACTCGTAGCTGCCCACGAGGCCGAGCACGGTCTTGGCGCGCAGGCCCGTCTCCTCCCACAGCTCGCGGGTGGTGGAGGCGACGAGGTTGCCGTCGACGGCCTCGGCGGCGCCGCCGGGGAGTTCCCACTTGTGCGGGAGGGCCTTTTCGAGGGCGCTGCGCTGGAGGACGAGGACCTTTGGCGGGGTGGCGGCGAGGTTGAGGACGGCGGCGCCGACGGCGAGGCGGTGCGTGACCAGCGTTCGCGGGTCTGTGTCTGTGGTTGACGGGAGCGGGTGGTAGGGGATGAGGTACGGGTTCAGTTTGGGGAGAGTGGTGTAGGCGAGGGGAGGGTTTGGCGGGGGTGGTGGCATTTTGGATTTGAAGGACCGAGGCGTCGTTGAGAATGCGCGGGAGGTGGTGATGGTAGGACGGGTGAGGGGGAGGAGAAGGGTGCGGAGGCGTGAGGGATGCATTTGTAGATGGATGCTGCCTGCACCCTTTTCCGTTGCCTTGGGTTGGGTGTATACGTGTGTTGGTTGGTAGGTGCCTGTTTGTGGCTTTTGAGCGGTGCCTGGTTGGTTGCGTAAGTGAGGTATGACGCTCTGTCTTTTGTGGTTGCGGTGTCGCGGTCGGGGGAGATTGACGCCGTCTCCGAGCGCGGAGGCGGGACGAGGACGTAGTTGCCGATGTGGGGTCGTATTTTCGGGTCCGGTGCGGAGTGAACTGGGATATTTCCCCGTGTCGGTGGGCTTTGATGCAAGCTTGGAGGTGGTTTTCTTCTCGATTGTGGACGGGTTCTGACGGCTCAAACTTGGCGACCTGATTTTGTGGTATGCATCGAGCTTGATAACCTCTCCTATTCTCCAGCTCATCTGAGATTCCTCTCCGTCTCCGAGATGTTTGCACATACCCTGATCGACGAGGCTCATTTAGCCGTTGAACCGCGTTATTTGCTCATGCTCAACAAACACAGGCCCCGCTTGACCATCGGTGATCCGCCTGCTGCAGCCTGCTCGCTTCTAACGGAAACCGCGAGCGCGAGATCTCGCCTTGGCTGCTGCCCTAACAGTCGAAGTTTTGGTGCTTGCCATATGTTGCTCTTGTTTCTTCCTCTAACCAAGTGTCCAGGTTATCACATCGTAGTAAGTTCGATGTCCATACGAAGATGAGTAGTACGTATACCTAACACCAGTAGCTTTGCTCAGTAGGCTAGGGCTAAGTTATTGGAAGGGGACCTTTTGGTCGCTATCGTCTTCGTCATCGCCTCCTCCGTCGTCTACGATCTCTTCGTCCCTTTTCGAGGGCATTGCTGATGGCGTTTAACGTAATGCTTCGCAAGAAATCTGCAAGGTGCTGTTGAATGAGGGCCGCGACACCACCCCCCAGTATTTCTAAAGTCTTGTTAAGCCCACCACAATCGAGTGAACGAACATGGCTGCTAATGACTGGTAGCAAATAACTTTTATAATAGGCACTTGACAGCTGCTGGCTATAACCAAGACAATGCTCAACCAGAAGCAGAAGTTGCGGTCGCGCTTGCGCTTTTTTACCCATCTGATTTGACGCTCGGAGCAGAGCCAGCAAAACGATGATATGCCGCTGAGGTACAAACCCGGGACCACGAAATACGCCAATGAACGCCAAAAGAGAAGAGACTCTTTATGGCATAAGGCAATTGTGTCAGCAGAGGGGCCAGGCGCAGATAACTTGCCGTGGGCAGCGAGGTTCAGAGCGATTGATGTGATTAAGGCTGCGACGGTCCTTGCACGGTGCCATTGAGTGGGAAGAGGTCCTTCGTTCTGACTTTACTGGTTGACAATGTGGCGTTCAGCAATTTCGACGAATCAGATAGATCTTTCGATCATTTGAGCTTTGCTGATTGCATCCGATTGGCGTCGAGAATTGAAGTTAGTTGTGCTGTTCATCTGAACGTATAGGATCTTTTCGTTGTGAGGACGATCCTGAGAAAAACGGTGCTGGCTCTTATTTCTTAGCGTGTCTTTGAATCTTCAACGGGCTTTTGTTACGGAAACTTCTGCAAGGAGACCACGTTCCAGGCTGTTCGCTTCTGGCGGTAATGGAGTTTGTCTTCAAGAAAGCATCTACCAAAGTTGGAAGGTGCCGCATCCGGTATACCTTTCGCGGGTATGTCATCAGTTCCACCAGTTCCACCGGTTCCCTGGTACACGACCGGGGAGACAGGCAGCAGGGCCGGGAATGCGTCGATGTGTAGGAGAAGACTGTACGTCCTGTTCACCTGTGCGATTGTTACCCATGCAGAGAGTCTCTCATTCGCGGCCCTACTTTCCTCGCTTCATAGAACTGCTCGAAAGAGGAAAGACTGCCACGACGCATATGTGGGTTTTGTTTGTTGGTTGCTGTAAACCCTTGTTGAAGAAGAGGGGTTGCAGTTGGGATGTTGGTGCGGCCAGAACAAGGACGAGTGTCCCTCCAAACCTCGGTCGGGTCTCGAGTTTGGAGTTTTTCCACAAATTCTGTGTGCCCCTCTGGAAAGTCTCTTTTGGAGCTGCAACTGACATCGGGGAGATCTTTTTTCAAAATCTATTCTTGGACAAACATGGTTGAAGCGGATCAGGAAGTGCAGATAGCAGCTGCTGGTGATGAAGTAAGTCTGATCATTAGTCAAGGCTCAGACGTGATGCTAACTATGGCTAGGCTACTGATGACGGACTGTCGGAAATCTCGGTAAGAAGCCTTTGGGATGCCAAAGAAATGCGACTCGATGCGGACGGGTTCAAGTCTAATATGCTTTGCAATCACCCAGGCGGTCGCATCATCAAGTACCAGTGTCAGCAGCTCTCTTCTCGAATACCGCATTGAGAATGGAAGAACCTACCATCGGTACAAGGACGGCAGTGAGACAGCCCATACTTGCGGGTGGTCAACTTGGATTAATCAATCTCAGAATACTCTTGGCCCAACGACGAGAAGGAAGCCGACAGATTAGGTATTGTCAGCGTGCTCCTAGCCAATGCAATATTCTCACACATGGGCAGATATGTTGCACGAGATCTGGATCTATACGCTGGATGACAGACTCGGCCTGGCTCCCCCCTGCGATCCTGACGCCAAAGTCGGAAGAGTCCTCGATGTTGGTACTGGAACAGGGATCTGGGCTCTTGATTTCGGAGAGGAACATCCCGAGGCTGAGGTTAGTCGCCCTGATGACAAGCTTGTGATGTTTCTTCTTTGGGGAGATTTGGCCAACTCACCTGATGTCTAAATAGGTTCTCGGAGTAGATCTCTTTTGCCGACTTTGTGAGAAACAGCCCTTGCCCCACCACAGTCCTTCAGAGCATACCTTACTAATAACATGCTATCATTAGTACACTCCCTAACGTCGCATTCGAGATCGATGACCTAGAGGAGGATTGGACCTACTCGAAGCCTTTCGACTACATCCACAGTCGATTGCTGACCTCGGCCGTCAGCGACTGGAAGATATACCTTACCAAGTGCTTTGAGTAAGCTTCATGCTTACAGTGCAAGTTATATCTTCACAACTGATGATAAGCGCAGAAACCTGACACTAGGCGGCTGGTTAGAGCTTCAGGAAGCAGATGTTTGGCCCTTCTCCGATGACAACACGTTCCCCAAAGATAGCGCGTTCGCTAGGATGGCAGTCTTGCTCAAGGAAGCGGCTGCGAAGATGGGACGCCCCTGGTTTGACCTACCGTCCCTGAAGACTATCATGCTTGAGGTTGGCTTCGTGGACGTTAGATTGAAACTCCACAAGTGGCCAATCAACGACTGGCCTAAGGATCAGCGATACAAAAACATCGGCACATGGACATACGACAACGTCACTAACGGTTTGGAGGCTATGGTAATGGCGCCTTACACCCGCGCCCTCGAATGGACGCGTAACGAGGTCAATATCTTCCTCGTCGATGTGCGCAAGGATCTGAAGAACAGACACTTCCACGCCTACTACCCGGTGTAAGTTCATAATTGATGCTGGCTTTTGGATCATTCCTGTGAAACATACTGATGGTTTGTAGCTATGTCATCACTGGGCGTAAGCCTGAGAAGGAAGCCACGCCCGCCCCTCCCACCGCTGCAGCAGCGACAGAGCCTGCAACGGCCACAGAGTAATTCGGCAATACACGATGAATGTGTCTCCTTTCCTGGTTCACAAGGTGAGCCACTGATTTGAGTTCCGGATACGATTCATTGGAACAAGTTGGAACGCATCATGCCAGGATCTGGGCACCTCAATGTCGATGAGAATTTTGGAACCTCCTCTTTCCGGAGGAGACAAGATATGATAACCCATGATTTCGATGCCAGCCAAACATTTCGGGACTTCTCCGGGTGAAAGTCATAGGTCTGCCCAGAAACACGGCTCCCGATACCCAGCATCATACCAAATGTAGATGGCAAGTCGGAGAAAGATAGTTACCCTTTGCTATTACCACAACGCTAGAGCTTTGTCAGCATTCCATACGGCGAAGTTAACTCGAATGACTGATGGGTGAAATTGTTGACAAGAGGTCCCAGGTAAAGACTCTTGAACGTGATGTGATCTACGGCTGCCATGTACAACTTTTGCATGTCTTGGGGTGCTTGCGACTTCGTCTTCGGGGGTACCAGGAATGTCGAAAGATTTAGTTCTAGGTCAGTTGGTCAGAGGACGTCGCAAGGTGAAGTTCCAGTGGCCCGTGCGATGCGCATGACTAAGCAAGAGCTGCCCCCTGAGCAGGAGCCTTCGTTCTGGCGTCTCCATCGTGGTCCCTAAACTCAGTTTACCAGCGTCAACCGCATGCCGAATCCACAGTTCGCATTGCTCTGGCACCCGAAACAAGCATGACAAGCAAGCTTAATCGGCATTTCGATGTTGTTTGCTCGCTTGGAGGTAAACTCCCGCCAACTTGGAGCTCAGCTGAGAGCTAGGCGACGCTAAAGCCAGAAGCGACAGCGAACGGGCTTGACGGTCTGGATTTTGCAATGAAGGCTTGTTTTAGCCTCAGGGTGAAGCAGCGAAGCGAACCAGCCGGCTGGACCCCACGCCGGTAGCACCCGCGACTGACTCTTCTCCTGTCAGGTCTGACATGCGCGGCAGTTCGGTCGGGGCCAGTCATGCCAGACTCCGCGGTCCATCTGGAGCTGTCCCACAAAGTGACAAAGCTGTCATGCCGACTTTTCTGACTTATGACAGGTGGGTCGAGATGCTTTGCAGGTTAAATCAAAGCATAAAACCTGTGGTCGATAGTCTAGGCTGAGGCCGAGAGCCTGAAGACACAGGCCTGCCCGACGATCAGGGTCCAAAGGAGGGGCATCCCCACGAACCCCTCGCGGCAATCCCGCCGGTATGGAATTTGGCAAGCCATCTTCTCGTCCATGCCGACTCATCCGTATCGGTCTCTATGAATAACAGTCCGATGTGCTCTCATTGTCTCCGGACGCCAAGCGGCGGTCCCTGCAGCTCGCTCAACGCGGGACGGTGCCCAGCGCCATTATTTCTTTTCTTGGCAATATTCTCTTCATCTACCTCGCCATGGCTGCGGGAAACCCTCTGGGGCTATTTGCAAGCTAAGTGGTGGCCAAGTTAGCTTTTCACGATCTTGCCAGTCATTGGATGCCACCCGAGCCATCACCGGAGAGCTGTTGGCCAGCCACATGGCGGTTTACCCCTGGCTAAATCTACTTTGGGCACTTTACTACTCTGTACTCGGATGGGTTTCCGGAATCGACATCGCTCTGTAACTTCTCTTTCCGAACAGCGATGGTCCCCTCCAGCTGGCTACGAATTCTAACCCGGATCGCCTAAGCTCTGTGGGATGGGCCGCGTCAGAAATAGTCTTGAGGCGTCGTTCTCAAGTGGAATACGGAAAAGGGTGGAAGCTGGATTCAGAAGTCGAGAAGCTAGAATACAGGCCGCGGAGCACATTGCAATCGTTACTTAAGGGAACCGGAATCCATGCTGGATAGTAGGACATAGTCTTGCCATCCCACCGTCCACCCGGTCTTTCGTTCTCTACACTGCGGTTTCCGCACTTACATTCTCTCCCCGAGCTCATCGTCAAAGATGGCCAAATCCACTCATTTCTTTGGTCTGGGCTCTGCGGTCTTGCTAGCATTGCAAGCCCAGACTGTCATATCTGTCCCATTCAATGGCCCACGAGCCGTCTCGCTGCCCGCACAACATGGCTACACCTACCAAGGATGGTGAGCTTTAGTCCTCCATTATCTTAAAAAAGATGCCTAACTCTGTGAAGTTATGTGGAACCCTCAAATGGACGTGCTCTTGAGACTGTCACTGGTAGCGACGGCTTGACGCTGGGAGCCTGTGCCGACATCTGTGCTGCGGCTGGCAAGGCATATTTTGGTGCTGAGTATGGAAGAGAGTGCTGGCAAGTGAGCCCTTGAAGGGTCTTCTGCCTACGACACTAACGAGACACAGGTGTGGAAGCAAGCTGTCTGCTGCGGCTACTCTTGCCGCAGATGACACCGAGTGCTCATTCGCCTGCCCTGGCAACGGCCTTCAGAAATGCGGTGCTGGAAACAGACTCAGCGTTTACAAGAACGAGAACATTGTGACTCCTGCCGGCCCTTCTGCAAAGGCTAAGGCAGGGAGCTATGTTTCTGCGGGATGTTACAGTGATCTTGTTCAGGGCCAACGTGCCTTGTCCAGAACGCGTGCTGATGATGCCATGACACCCGATATGTGTGCCACATTTTGTGCCGGCAGTGCGTGGATGGGCGTTGAATACGGTAAGCAGTCCTAGCGGACAACTTCAATTCAACTACTGATCTGATGTTGCATAGGAAAGGAATGTTGGTGTGGCAATGTGCTTGGCTCGCTGAGTCTGCCAGCTACTCAGCAAACAGACTGCAACATGGCTTGCGCAGGAGACTCTACCAGCCTCTGCGGTGGCCCAGCTCGGTTGAATATGTATACATTGGACACCGCCAATGGAATCTCCAGCGCAAGTTCAGCTCCTGAAATTGCCCCCAGTGCAGCTAGCACGGCTGTCGATCGCGTGGGCGACTTCATCCACCTCGGATGCTGGACTGACGATGCCGCCAACGGCAGAACGTTTGGCGACCTCTATGCTTCCGACGACATGACCGTCAAGAAGTGCGCAGACTGGGCTATATCAAAGGGATACCTCAACTTTGGAATCGAGTACTCGCGTGAGTGCTGGGCGGGCAACACCGTGAACCCGCTTGCTACGTCTGCAGGGTCTTCGACCTGCAACATGAAGTGCATGGGCGACGCCACCGAGAGTTGTGGAGGTCCCAACCGTTTGGATTTGTACAAGTATAGCCCCGCGCCGTCATCGACTTCGTCAGCCGGCGCGTCCTCGACATCTTCGACTGGTGCCGGATCATCCACTTCGTCGACTCTGCCTTCAGCCAACTCCGCTCCAAATGATGCTGCATTGCCCCATGCTGTCAGTGCCTCACTAGGTGGTGCCACCATTGGCGACAATGCCCAGCTTCAAACCGTTGATGGGAAGACTGTAGTGTAAGTTTTCACCAGAGATACGTGCCGAAGCAATCCTAACGGATGCCACAGTGATCTTACACCACCAGACAATGGCCAGGCCTCTGTCACAGTCGCCGCCGCATCTGCTTCTGACCTGCAGAGTGAAGACTCTGTTGTCGTACAGTTGACTTACAAGACTGAGGCTTTGAAGAAGCGAGCGACGAAGCGAGCTGTCCTGTCCGAGTGTACCTTGACTATGATGATTGGAAGCACCGTCATCTACTCGAGCAGGATCTGGACAACGGATGGAAGCTATACCACGGTGACCAGCATGCCTACTAGCGCCGGTATCACGACCTTGATCATCGTTCAGTACTGTCCTGCCACTGCAGTGCCCATCGTCATTGGAGATGTTGCTGTTGCACCAGCTCCGTCATCGAGCTCTGCCTCCAGCAGCTCGACCGTCATTGTCTCGTCAACCGTGGTGATCATCCAAGCAACACCTTCAACAACGAGCACCAGCTCTTCTCGCTTATCAAGCACAACAAGCAATGCTGGGTGGGCAACATATGTCCCACCTTCCACAACAAACGCTCCATCGACAACCGCTGCTCCGGCTGCGACGAACGTGGCCGCCAACGTACCCACGTACCTCGCGGGGGTGTACCAGGCTGGGACATGCAGCAGCCCCGGGTACATGTCGACTTGCACAATGTCTGGGATGCCTGTAGCGACCATCGACATCGTCGGAAAAGCCACTGAGCGCGACCCCCTGCGCCCTGTCCGGCTGGCCGACCCCGACTTCGCAGTCCGGTCTCCTGGCTGTAGCGACAGGCATTGCTCCGGCTCCATCGGGGGTGTTTGACTTCAGCAAGCCTTTCGAGGTCTGCGCCGGCGCTTGCCGCGGTGTGAACGGCTGCACCACCTGGGCCATCGATCGTGGAAACTGGCCCACCGATCTGTCTCCGTGGTCGTGCTATATGTACAATTTTGTCAACTCGAGCAACTACAACCTCCCTGGCAACTACTTCCGCCTGACCCCATATGGCTCCGCATATGCGAAGTTCGCATGGGGGGTGACGGAATGTTACAATTGCACCCTCAACCAGGCGATCGCGTCCTCTGTCAGCAGCAGCGTGAGCATCTTAGCAATCAGTAGCAGCAGCAGCAGCAGCAGAAGTAGCACCGTCTCATCTGCTACGAGCACGCCCTTCAGTAGCAGTCCTTCGTCGACTTCCTCTACAACTTCAGGACCATCTGGAACAGTCACCGCCCTCGCCACCACTTCAGCTCCAGCAGGCACAGTGACAACATTCTCCGCACCGGCGTCGACCACGTCTTGCGGTCAACCGACCGGGGCTCAATGGTACACCAACGGCTGCATCCAATCCGGCTATCCGACGGCAACGCAGGGTCTCATTGCCGTCGCAACGGGCATCGCCCCCAACGTCTTGGGCGACTACAACTTCGACCCGTCGTATCAACGCTGCGCAGTCATCTGTGCCGGAATCTCTGGATGCCAGGGATACGCCCTCGACCGCACCAGCACCGTCTCCTGGAACTGCAACTTCTACAACCTGCCCGTCATGACGCTGCTCAAGTCCCTGTCGCCGTCTGTGGACTACAGGCCGGTCGTATGGATGAGTATGCTCTGCCACAACTGCGCCAACATCGTTCCAGCAAACGTCTTGTCTTCATCCTCGTCCTCGTCCTCTTCGTCGAGTTCTTCTTCATCCTCGCTGCCGCTTTTTGTCGGCTACCCGCAAGCCACCGCATCGCCATCCTCCACGACACCCGCCAGCTCAAAGTCGCAGAGCGCGATATCCTCGAGCACGTCCGCCGCCGCCGCGGTGTGCTCCCGAGCTGCTTCGCCGGCTGCCACCGCAAACTGCAACGTGAAGGACTTCCAGCAACCGGCCGGCGGGGTGCAGGGTAGCTATCTATACGCCCAGACCGACTGTGCTGCGTATTGTCTGAGTCTCGGAGCAGCCTGCAAGAGCTGGACATGGGTCCCGGGATCCGGTTGGTGCGGTATCTACAGCTTGGCCGTCTGGGACGCCATCGGGGACTCGGCGATTGCAGGCCGGGCGTACAAGGACAATGTCATGGATGAGCCTGCGTGCTGGAGCTGTCCCGATGGCGCGACTGTGCATTACCTCCCCGTATAAACCAAGTCAAACTACAGAACGTATTTGTGGAGGAGGTTGGTGGAAGACCCTGGCATCCATAGCTCAGCATTCTTCTTAATAAGGGGATGCCATAGTAGATTTAGACGTTACGAACCAAGTAGAGAACATTCAACGTATTCACGCAACAACCTTGATGCACCAAACAACCCTGCTAGCCCCTTGATCGTGCCAGTACTGAAATATCCCTCTGTGTTGGGGGACCTTTTCGGACATGCCCTCAGCCCACTAGCATGAGAAAGGACCAGACTGTTTCCCATATTTTCCACCTTTCCCTCGACTATCCTCACTTCTGCTTGCATCATCTCAGTTCTGTTGTCACTCCACCTGTGACCTTTCCGAGCCCAAACCCGGTTACAGACAATGCCGGCGAGGAGGCCTTGGGCAGCAAAAAGGGAAAGAGCGAGCTAGCCCGCTGGCTCCTTCGCGAGGACGTCTTTGGACCATTGCAGGAGGGTCCCAAGTACTCACTCTATTCCACCTTGGAGCGGGAGGACGAAAGGTTGAGTTCCAGCTCTGGAGACGACCACGGGCCCCTGGGCGAAGGAACTTGGCCGTGGTACTGATTCAGAACCTGTGGAATATCGTGGAATATCGCCATGGGGCTGAGAAGAAAGACTGACATGAAGATATCAGCATGCAGAGGACGTTTGATTTAGACGCGAATATCTTCCGATGCAGCTCGGATCAAAGTGGATGTTCCAGCCCCTCGTAACATGACCAGGAGCCTGCACTGACGGCGCATCGGGGATGTGAGACGGGTTAGCGCCTTTGGGGGGATCACCCCAATCCTCCCGCCTTGGCGACAAGATTGAGCTTATTTGCGCTCAGATGTGAGCATCCATGTCAGCTCTCTGCTACCCTCATCGGTACTGCGGACAGCACTGCAATTCAAGCTTTTGTGCCGGTGCTGACTTGAACATCGTGCCACTTTCTGCTGCCTGCTGGTTGACCAAGCGTGAGCTAAACGCGGAGGCCTTTCCGCCCGCTTGAGCACGGCCGCGGATTCCCCTGGCCGCTGCAGTTGTAGTGTGGCACGCATGGCATGGCATACATAGCATGGATGGGACTACTGCCACAGCTGAGGCCATGCAACAGAGGTCGGTCGTCATAAAGGGTCCATCCGTCGTTTAAAGGAACGCCAATTACCCTATCATTGGCTGGGTAGCATGTGATTGCATCTTTCAGCACCCTCGACCACCACCAGCCAGCTCTGCGAAGCCAACGCATCAGAAAAAGCAATTATTAGTATTGCTGCCTGGCGATGATTATTTGACGCCCACGCTGCACGACAGGCAATGGACGCCGCCGCCGAGAGTGACATGCCCATGTCATCCAGTAGGAGTGACAGGCTGGACAGCCCCAGGCACGAGGCGGGATACGCGACTGATATTACTGATCTGGTGTCTGAGACATTGGCCGCGAGCGGGCGAGGGTGGCACCCACCACCCAGAAATCTGGTCAACCATTCCATCCCTCGCCGAGATGTAAACTCGACGACACATGGTGCGGCTTTCGGACAAGGTCTCATGCCCTGGGATGAGCATGTCAACGTCCAGAACGCCGGAGAAGACCACATCATGTCAGGAACCGCTGCGGTTGAGCCCTCGGCGCGCGCCTTCTTCGACCCTGTCGTCGACGCGGTCGGGTCATCGACAGAGTCGCGAGACCCTTACTGGTCACCCGATGAGCCCATCGAAGCGCTCATGACAGGAACCGGCACGGCAATCCGCGATGGAAACGGGACCTCCGACCTTGAATACACCGACGACTACTCTCAACGCAATTCTCTATCGCCCCGTGGCAACCGTTCTGCGGCTTTGGAGCCTCATTTGACGCATCCCAATGGAGTCCGCATTCTGCCCGACATGTCTGCTGAACAGCAAGCACAAGAGTCGTCAGAGGCCACAACGCAAGCCGAGGGTTTCATTGCGGTTGACAGGAACGAGCTAAATCTTTTCGACGCGAGAGACTCATCTGATGCTGGTTATGACACAGACACAGAGTCGAACGGCAGCACATCAATCACGTCGTCGGTGAGAGACTTCATGTACGAGAACGGGCGGCGATACCATCGTTTCCGAGAAGGGCGGTACAACTTCCCGAACGATGAGGTCGAGCAGGAGCGCGAGGACATGAAGCATGCCATGGTTAAGCTACTCTGTAGCCAGAAGCTCAACTTTGCACCGATCGGGCGTTTCCCTCAGAACATACTGGATCTCGGAACCGGTACAGGCGCCTGGGCCATTGAGAGTAAGTGAAGGCAGCCGTGCAGGTCGAATGTGCTAATGACAGAGAAGTGGGCGACCAATATCCGAGTGCCCAGGTTCTCGGTGTGGATCTCAGCCCTATTCAGCCAGACTGGGTGCCGCCAAACGTCAAGTTCGAGGTTGACGATGTCGAAAGTGCGTGGCTGTACAATGCAAACCACTTTGATTACATTCACTCGCGGCACACCGTTGTGGCCATCAAGGACTGGGAGACGCTCCTCCAGAGATCTCTCGAGTGAGTGACGGATGAAGCCTAGCATCCATACCACCGCTAACAAGAAGTCAGACACCTTAAGCCTGGAGGCTGGATGGAGTTGCAGGAAATGCACCATTTCCCGGCCTCGGCCAACAATTCACTATCGGCGACACATCCCGTTGCTGAGTATTGGGGTCTCGTAGGCGAAGGGCTGATGAAGCTCGGAGTCGACTTGGAGTTGGCGGCGGGAGACCGGCTGGCGAACATGATGCGCGAAGCAGGATTCTGCAACGTGACGGAGAGAGTTTTCCACGTTCCCATAGGAACATGGCCGCGTAACAGGGTGCTCAAGACCGTGGGGATGTACTGGCGGACGATCCTCCTGGATGGACTTCAGGCCATTGCGTTGGGGCCTTTCACGCGGGGCCTACATTGGTCGGCGGAGCAAACAGAGCTTTTCCTCGTCAACGTAAGGAAAGCGTATTTTGACAATTCGGTGCTGATGTACATGCCACTCAAGGTTGTCTATGGACAGAAGCCGATGGAGTTTGTGGACGTGTAGGATAGTCGATGCGGTTAATGCAGACAATTGTTTCTCGGGCTCAGCCGTAATTGCATAAAGTGTCGTGACCTTGAGCAAAGTGGATGCTAACAAAGTAGCGAGGAGACCGCAAGCAGGTTGGATGCAGGTCCGACTGTGTTTCTTCTCCGCGGATACGGACGTACGGGTTTGGCGTCGCTGGTTGCGTGGTGGTGGTGTGGTGTGGTGTGGTGTGGCACAGTCTTGGAGACGGTCCAACTTCAAGGTCCTTGGCAAACCGGTGGCGATTGGGAGGGGCTCTAAGGTTCTTAGGTGCAGCATTCTGCAAGCGTATCCGGAAGAAGTATGATGGTCTTGCCAAATAGTCGTTGCTGCAGAGGGGGTGCTGCATCGTCGTGGGATCGGGTAAGGAGAAGTCGATGGGTAGTGTTGAGGGGAGTTGCAGATTGGATGGATTGGGCCCAAGTTTGAAGCCTTTGAGGACTCGGGAGGGGGTGGTGCAGTCGGTGGTGGGTGGGTGGCATCGCGTGCCAAAGACGTGGACGCTGTTTCCAGTTCCAGAATGGCGGAACACCCTCCAGGCTCCATGTGAGGTGCCCGCCCGCAGAGTGGAGACGACAGCGACCCTGGCTCGCTGAAACAATGGAACATGGTAGGTAGGGTAGGTGCTGCAATACAGGGCATGATTGGCCAGAAGCGCTATTCCAAGCCCATTCTTCGCCCAAATGCCGGCGGGGGAGGGGAGCTGTTGTGTTCCCAGTGCCCGCAGACGCATGCTTGCCGACCCGTCCCAGTGGAACCTGTCCTGTCTCTTCTGTCTTTCCTGTCTTCACCCCCCGCCCCCTGTCTACCGCCGTTACAGTCCGCGACAGTCCCTGAACGATGGAGATAGACTTCTCACCGCTGCTGCTATCAACATCGCCCAGCCGTTTCTCCCGTTCGGACGGTTTACTAATTACTTCCATTGGCACTATGCAGTATGTTCCCCTCCAGGCCTTCAAGGGTGCCAGGAAGTCGACTAGCGGGACGGACAGATACCACGCCACAATCGACTACCGCCTGCCAAGTTGCCATCCTTCGACCTCCCCTCTTCTCGCTTCTCGCAGTCCCAAGAGCTGCTAGTCCATTGCACCGTCGTATGGAACCATGCTCCCGTGGCCATCGTCTCAGGAACACCTTCCAGCCAGGTCCATGACCTCCGCGATCGTCCGTCGCCTCCGGGCGGTGCTGGACTCCAAAGAGCGGGTGGAAGGCCGCTAGCTACAAAAGAGACGGGGAACAAGGAAACGGCCCATGAACAAGACACCAATGGCGTCGGACCGCAGAAGCATGGGCCGCGCTAGTTGATATCGTCGCAACGATTCAGCACCCATCCCGGTCTGGTCCTGTCCCGCCCACATCCAGATCCAGGACCCGTCACCCAGGAGCACAGGAGGGGCCGTTGTTGACATCTGGGCCCATCCTTAAAAACAGACACCTTCCCAGACGCCTGGGTCCTGATGGCGCGAGCGTTCGTTCCCCCGAGAAAAAAAACTCGACCGAATCTCCTGGTTGCCGTCCTGTGTCGCAGAGCCGCCGTGTCTGATCTCTCTGTGACACATACCCCGAAACCTACGTCAATCAAGCCCAAGTCCGAGGCCTCGGGTTTCTTCGTGTTACAACGGCCCGAGCGACATCACTACCGTCGAAAGCATCGAGCGTTGATTTTGTCCCGAGCCTGCCATCACAGCACTGATAGGCGTAGCGTTGGTTTTGACGTCCTTCAAACTCGACGGTCAGTGGAACTCGCACGTCATTTATCTCCGGCAGATAATAGAGCAGGTGGAAGCAATCTATCAGAGTTGAAATTTGGCTTCTCAGAGACTTCTGGTGTTCCCACCATGCAGCTAGGCTATGAGCAGTCTGCAAAGCTGTGAAGCTCAGACAGCCAAGCATGGCTGTGTCTACAGCTAGTGGTGCTGGGATACTAGTGAAGGAGGACTGAACATCTCTTGCGTTGCTTGTTAACTGAAGTGAGGATGTGCTGACATGAAAAAGGAACTCTTAATCGTAATAGACCGGGTGAAGCAAATCTTGCTACAAAGCCCACCTGTAAAATGACAAAATTCAAGCTCAGCTCGTGGCTCAACACCAGTCCGTCATCAAACATCGGAGAGGCCGAAGGCAAGAAGCAGAACCGCCTGTCTTTGTCACCCTTTTCTTCTCGGTCAAATGGTACTCCTAAAGATGAGGTTACCAAGGGAGAAGTCTCGGCGGCAAACGAGCCTACAAGTTCGTCGTCAAGACTGACAGAGCTTGCTACGAAGATCGCGGCCGAAACCGAAAAGCTGGAAAAGTACATGAAGGAAAATGACATGCCGTTTCCGAGTCTGGACCCCAACGGACCCCTTGACTTTCCCAAGCTTCCCGAGGACATTCAGAAGAGCCGGATGGAGATCATGTTTGCGACTAGAGAGCTGGAAGCTTTGGTTCATGGACCCCGAGAAGACGTCAGGTGGAAGGCTTGGAGCGTACGTCTCATTCTGCTGCCGTTGAATTCCCAAGCTAACTATTCGACAGTGGCAAGACAGCTTGAGCCTTCAATTGGTCAACCACTTTGGTCTCGGTAAGCAATAAGATGCTCATATTCGTGCGTCCTAACGTTAACATTGTAAAGCGAAAATCGTGCCAATCGAAGGCACCATCACGTTGGCGGAATTGCAAACCAAGACCACCCTCGACGCTGTCAATCTTGCGCGTGTACTTCGTCATGCTATGACAAACCGGATTTTCCGCGAGCCTTCGCCGGGCGTCATCGCTCATACTGCAGCGTCCCGCCTGTTGGCAGAGGACCAGTCGCTTCAGGACTGGGTTGGCTACAACCTCGAAGACAACTTCCCCGCCTCTGCTCACGTTCTCCAAGCCCTCAAAGCCTATCCAGAGGCCACTTCACTCACACGGACTGGCTTCAACTTCGCGTTTGATACCGTGGACAAGGAGCCGATGTTCGTCACCTTTGGCAAGGATCCGGCTCGAGCTAAGCGTTTCGGCGGCGCCATGGTCAGTCTCACAGGCGGCGAGGGTTACGAAGTCAAGCACCTCGTTGATTCATACGACTTTGGCGACGTTGATGCTAGAGGCGGAACGCTGGTGGATATCGGCGGCAGCCAGGGCTTCGTTTGCGTCGACTTGGCGAAGAAGTGGAAGAATATGAAGTTCGTCGTACAGGATCTTCAGAAAACGATTGACTCGGCCCCGAAGCCGGTGTCGGACGACACCCAGATCGCCGAACGCATCGAGTTCATGGCACACGACTTTTTCAAAGAACAAACTGTGAAGGATGCCGACAGTGAGTCTTCCAGTGTCTATTATTGGTTCATGGAAAATGGCTGACGTTACTCCCTCAACAGTTTTCTTTTTCCGATGGATCATGCACAACTACTCCACGCCTTACGCTATTTCTATCCTCAAGAATCTGGTTCCTGCAATGAAGCCCGGCGCGAAGGTTGTAATCAAGGATCAGTGCCTACGCCAACCCGGAGAAGAGAACCCATGGGACGAAAGGATTATGCGTGGAATGGACATGGTCATGCTGGCTGTGCTGAACGCGCAGGAGCGTAATGAGGACGAGTACCGGGCTCTCTTTAAGGCGGCCGACGAGCGATTCGTCCTGACTAAGATTTTGCGGCCCAAGGGATGTAGGATGAGTATCATTGAAGCGGTGTGGGACCCTGAGGCGGCCAAGGAGGGTGCGAAGGGTGAAGAGACGACCGAGGACTCCAACGCAGAGCCCCCTAAAGAGAAAGCATCTAATGCGTTTTTGATACCCAGTACTCCGAATGTATCATTTTTGTAGTCAGCTTGATTCTTGAAGCATTCTTCAATAATCACTACCACATTTCCTGGGTCGGATATAGAACAACAGCCACCAACATCCACGTCACACAGGCAGACGACCCTCCCGTCTCCACATCGTGAGTGGGACGATCAATCGCCTCAATGGTCTAGCCCGCCC
>JAKMXA010000351.1:0-55944 GCA_025328625.1 Colletotrichum sp. SAR11_240 | reverse complement strand
CCCCCCCCCCCGAGCGCCCCCCCTCGTGCCCCCCCCCCCGCCCCCGGCTCGGGCCCACCCACCCCCGCGGGGGCGAAAACCCGCCCCGCCGCCCCCCCCCCCCCCCCCCCCCCCATTGACTTGCGTACATCGTAAGTCGCCTCTAGCGACACACCCGTCGACATCGAGCCTTCCAGCAACGAAGCTAAAGATGATCCTACTTCCGCTGCTCCTATCTTTGGCAGCTACCGCTGCCTCTGCTGCCCGAATCAGATCCCTCACGCACAGCGGCCCTGGCTGTCCCCAAGATGCCCGAGTGACATGGTCCGGCAACCTCAGCGACCTAACGATCACGCTGTCAGACTTTAGCGAGTCTCTTGCGGTTGGCCAGATGACGAGCTGCCAGGTTCACTTGCTCGTTGACCAGGGTGAGTCCGGGAAGTCGCTGGTGCTGCAGGACGTCGTCGTCCGCGGCGGGCTCTACTTGAGCCCCAACTCCAAGGTTGACTTTTACACGGCGGCATACTGGAGTGAGACTGCGTCTGATACAGTAAGTCGTGTTATCTTGGCATTCTGGCATAGTCCCTCTCAAGATTCTGATATATCGGCCTTCAAGGTAACGAAGCAGACGAGCACGTCCTCAGGGTCCAGCGCTGTTGTTCGGAATGTAGCTATCGCTCAGCGTCTAGGTTCATCGTCGCCTTGCGTTGGTAGCGATGGTTATGTGGGCATTCTGAATGTCACTTTCCGCATCATCGCGCAGGAAGGCGGTAAAGTGGTGTTTGGTAGGGAGCGCATTTCCTCAACGTCGCCTGTGACAGAGGCGCTTTCCTTTACGTGGCAGAGCTGCTGATTTAAGCTAGTATGGTACTGATTTGACAACTTGGTGGGACTTTGGAAAGGAAACAGGCAATATCATCCGCGCTTTTCCATCTTATTGAAGATCAGGTGTCATCCTATTGGTTGCGGTTCAGTAAAAGGTTCGTGTAAGTCGTTGTGACACTGGCCCTGTTCTCGATTCACGACATCGCGGCTGGAAATGTCGATGCTCTGCGACGTCTGAAAGCTACTGTTGTGCGGGTGTCCTGCGAAAGTCATAGACTCTTTTGTGGTTCCTGATTCCTAAAGTCATAGACTCGGTGGAGGCGGAGACGCAACAGCCCGATTTAGCATGCCTTGAGAGATCTCTCAATATACTGGAATCTCCAAATGTTACATTATCATTATGAGATCTATTTGCATTCTTATCATCTCGTTTATCATCAAATCTATCGTTATTAAACCTACCATCAGCGAGACCATCATAGACTATCCATTCCCTGTCTAAACATTCCCGAAATGAGCTTTCTCTGGCGGAACATTTCCTGGCCTAGCATTTCCTGGCCGAAGAGGCAGCGGCGATAGATGGTGTGGACGTAGTATAGTGACGACATCTTAATATTGAAGGAGTAATGGGCTATGGTGGTGTGAAGAGGGAGATGCCTCCCCCTATAAGGTGATTCACGCTCTCTTTATATACCCCTATAGGTAGCTGTAGAGGTACATCTGTGACGCCCAGGCTATCCTAGCCCTCGAATATTTCTCCGTGAGAGTTATACGGCAGTTAACAAGGTGCGCCTCTAGGCGGAAAACTGGGAAGAAGAAAAGTTAGAAGGGAAGAAAGATTCCTGGCCCAACATTTCCTGGCCCAATATCTCCTAGCTCAACATTCCCTCGTCGTCGTCGCCGCCGCCGCCGCCGTCATCGTTGTCGCTACTGCTTTCTTTGTTGCTGGTGTCATCGTTGTTGCTGTTATTGTCGTTGCCGCTGCTACTAATACTATTATGACTTCTACTCCACAGCAAACATAGCCGCGCAGGCATACGAAAATCGGGTGGTCTCTTGATTTGGGTACCCAAAGAGCTAACCAGAAGTCAGCTGCGGCTATTGGCAGCTCACTTTGAACAAGGCTAGTGCCTGGTATCACAATAGAACGCGGCTAAGAGAATTGTATCAAAGCAGTCTCTGTAGTATACCTCACGGTATCTGCGTTACCCATGCTCGCACACGAGGCGCTTGATACATTTGAACTACGTCTGAGATCTCTTTTAACTTCCTGTCCTTTGAAGCATGGTTCAGATAGGATACGTAATCTTTCTCATTCGAAAAGTTAGCACTTCCGATGCCACGTCGCTGAATAACGCATCGCGCAAACGTAGAGGCTGAAGACCTGGCTGTCTGATGATGAACCACATAAAGAATACAGGCTGATCACCGCAGATCATCTCTAATAAGCTGATAATCGAAACTGAGAGAACAAATATGATTGGGCAAGCCTGATCCAAGGTGCTTCTCAATTCAATCATCTGACATGAACGCATACAGTGGTTCCGTTCGAAGCAAGCATCCGAAAATTCAATTCGGCGCTGTATTTCACATCCGCCATCTCAGTTTCCACCGGGTTTCTCGAAGGAGATCACAGCGTACTGGAAGGTCCCATTCGCGTAACCTCGCCTCATCGCGCGGAAGGATTGCAGAAAGGCGATGCCGTCGCGGCCCTGGCTAAAGGCGAAAGCCCACAGAGAGGGGTTCTGGATGAGAGACCACGTAATATCCCTGAAGCACATGTTAGCAACCACAAGCCAAAGTGCAACACAGGCGGGTCTTTACCAGGTTCTTGCGACGTCTTTGCTAATGTCTTTGGGCCCATCAAGTAGATTGAGTCCGCCTTTCTTCGCCAGGTCGACATATCCCTGCTGCGTACACATGGGCGGGAGTAGCATGCCGTCTGTGAGAATTTGGTTAGCTTGATTCAGACCAAGAGCTGTGTAGAGCACGTCCTCACCCTCAATTGGCTTGATGTCATTGTTGAAATCTGTCTCGCTCAGGTTCTCGGCCTTGAACCAGTCCGCCAGCGCCAGTTTGCCGCCAGGTCTCAGAACTTTGAAAGTGTTCTCGAAGAAAAGCGCCTTGTTGGGGAAATGGCTGAGAGCCTCACTGATCCAGACGGCGTCGAATGAGCCCCCCTGCCCAGCAAAAAAGGCACCCATCTTCTCTGCGTCAAGCTCGATGAAGCGCACCTTGCCTCGACCAAGCTTGATGAAGCCATCGACGTCGGACTCCACCTCGTTCTTTTCTTGGTCTTTTGCCGCCTCAGCCTTGGTGAGTCGGTTTGCGATTTCGACTTGCTTGGTCGAGATGGTGATGCCGGTCACGGTGCACCCCAACGTCGAGGCAAGGTATCGGGAGGTGCCGCCGATTCCGCACCCGACATCCAGAACTGTGCTGTTGTCGCCTACTTTGGAGATTCTGAGGAGCAGCCGGATGAGGTTGACCTGAGCTTCCTCCTTGGTCTGAGAATCGTTCTCCCAGTAGCCGTGGTGGATGTGCTCGCCCCTGGAAACAGGCAATGTTAGGTAGTGTTCAACTTTAAAGTCATGTGTTGCTTCCGAGAGTCGCTAAGGAAAGCTGCTATGCCACCCGGGCGTCAGGCTGTGGAGCGAACTTGTGTTCGGACGAGGGGATGAACTCTCCAATTGCCAGGTATTCTGCGTCCCGGGCCAACACCAAGCACATCCTTCAGAATAGTTTCGCACGGAGGAAAGCGTACCAGAGGCTCAGATAATAATCACTCGCAAGATCATAGTGCAGCTTGATCCTGTCCTTCAAGGCCTGCATCGTGGAGTGAGCCAAGCCGAGCGGGGTGTCATATTGCTGGCTGAGCGGCGTGGTAGAGCTGTCTACGGCGGCGGCCATGTTGGAGATAGAGGCCGAATGGGTATAAAATAGTAAGAGGATTGGATTATGTATGAATTCAATGGCTCACTTGCGACAACGATCCAGAAATAAGTGATTTCAGCGACTGAGCCAAATGACGGAGCGGATGAATAGCTGGGAGCTTCGGGAGCTTGGATGCTGGGTGACGGGCCATTGGTCGTCCCGTGTCCCGCGTCCCGCGGCCCGGCCTCGATACAGGTACTTGACCAGCCATACTACTTCATCCCTTGAGGATGTACTCGCTTTAGGTAATTGAGGTGTGAGGACGTGACCTTACCTTACTCAACACGTTGGGTAGGTGGGAGCAGAGAGGCGTCAGCTTTCCGTTGGGTGAAACTCTGGAAGCTAAAACGCCCAACTGCATGAGGCAGGTGCACGTCCCCTCGTCCGTTGCTGCGCACAGATCACGACACTGGACTTATCTAATCATTGCTTATGTCATGGATGTATGCGTCGGGCAAGCCACAGTACCAGCCGCGGCACTAGCCACTTTCCAATGCTTCGTCACGCTGGGCCAAGCCTTCCCTAAAAATAGCCGGCAAGTTCACCCGATCCCCAAGACTCAAGGAGTCAAGCCGGCCAACGCTGCCGCCGTGGGCCGCCACAGCCACTCAGCACAGCGTCGGCACATGTCGCGTGGTGGCAGTGCAGACCAGTGCCGGACGCCGGGGTGGGGCCGTTCATCTGCCAAACCTTTTCTTCGCAAGGCGACAGCAGCGTCAGTGCAGCGCACTCAGGTCGCCAGCAAGGAAAAAAAAAAGGGGCCCGGGGAGAAACAGGGGCTGATTACGGGGGGGAATGCAGCCCAGCCTCAGCCCAGCCCGCGTCCGCCGCGTAATGCTTGTTTACGTATTTTTGCGTGTGCATTGCTTTGACGATCGCTTGATTTAAAAGTCATTCGGTCCCTCCAGGAGAACTGACTGAAGAGCTGTCTTTTTTCCTGTTTGCTCTCATTCAGCACTTGGTCTGCCAACCGCTGCTACTCGGTCGCTACAACACTCGTTCTCGCGCACACACCTACACTCGCTGTCTCGCTTTCTCACCAATCCGCCGAATCATGGCGCCAGTCGACCCAACGACGGCGCGACAAACGCTTGCTCGCGCCAGTAATGTCGCTAATATGGTATGGAAAAGGGCAGCCATATTAGCTGCGCCAGAAGTCGCGCGCGCGACCCACCATGCATTGGCTCGCCGTGACTTGAGTGTCAACTCAACTCAGGGTGTCACCCTTGGTGTTATCGCAGCATACGTCGTCGCCATCGCCATTCTTTGGAACGTTCCGTATCTTCGAAATATTCTCTGGCCTTTCAAGATGCTCACGGTAGCGTTTCACGAGTTTGGCCACGCCATCACCGCGTGTTGTACCGGCGGTCGTGTTGTATCAATCACACTGGATCCCAATGAGTATGTATCATCAAAAGCTTCATGATGAAAACATTATTTTACTGACAAAAACATCAGAGGGGGGGCCACATTGATGAAGGGGTTCGTTTTATTTCATTTCTTATGAATTTTGCGATGCTGGCGATGTAATTTATGTTGCTGTTGATGAAACTACGATCAACCATGACCTAAATCGACGGCGGGGCCCGAACGGACACGCCGCTTTCTTCATTCGAATGGTCCGCTGACTATTTTCATTCAGAGGTGTTCAAGCCATTACTTTGCCGGCCGGTTATCTCGGCTCGTCGCTCATCGGAGGTCTGCTCATCTTTTGCGGCTTCAACATCAACGCATCCAAGATCGCGTCCATGGTCCTCGGAGTCTGTTTCCTACTCACACTTTGGTGGGGGAAAAGAGACTGGCTCACTATTTTGACGGTACTTCTCGCTGTCGGGCTGCTTGTTGCTGCATGGTTCATTTCTCATGCTCAAGCTTTGAGATTCGTTGTTGTGAGTATTGCCCGACCTCTCAGACCAAATTTCCCAGAAGCTAACGGGACAATAGCTCTTCCTCGGAGTAATGTCCGCTCTTTACTCCGCTTGGGATATCTGTGACGACCTCATCATGCGAAAAGTAAACAGCTCGGATGCTAGCGTCTTTGCCCAGCGATACGGCGGTTCATCTCGATGCTGGGGTCTTATCTGGGTCTTCATCAGCCTCTGCTTCATGGCAATCGCCATTGTAGCCGGCATCGCTGCCTTCCCCCAGAGCTTCTCTGAACAGGAGAGCGACTCGCAGAAGTTTTTGCCCACCTAAATCGGTTCAATGCGCAAAGGTGCCGTATCACGATACAAAGGAGGAGATACTCAAAGGGTTTCTACCAGCAAGGAACGATTTCCGCAGCCGCGTCTCGGATTTCACGGGTTCCGTCTGCAGAAGGCCTCCCACCTTCCGGACTCTGAGTCTCATCGCCGAGGGCCAGACAGAGACAAGTACGGACGGCCCTAACGGGCCATTACCGCCAACGAGCCACTGCCGGCGGAGAATTGCAATCACAGAGGGAAAATGGCCCGGGCTAAGAGTCGACTACAACGACGGCGACGGCGACGGCGACGGCGACGGCGACGGCGACGACGACGACAATGACAATGACAACAATGGCGAAGACAACACCTATGACTAGGCCAGGCCAATGGAAACAGCGGAGCGCTGGGAAAAGACGGAAGACTCGAGAACCAAAATATGCTAAGACGAACATCAACCATGAAGCTCTTTCAGGACACGGTTTTCCAACACAGAGAAGTGGTTTGTTGTTATCAAGCGGAAATTCAGAAATTTGCTGCTCAGGATTGATAGCAGTTGTAATGCACAGTTCAGCATGACGCCATCGTCCAAAGGAACTGCGCACAGTAATCGACTTATTGTCATCTCCTTCACATGTTGACGTCGCGTGATAGTTTTACATGAAACTGACTAATAGTGTGGCCAAGTGAATAATGACAGATGAAGAATCGGACACCGAATACAAGCGATTGGGGAATTGGACACTGGAGAAGGCAACCAAGATTGGCGGACGAAACCAGTCGCTGGCTGGACTGAAACACAGATCTCAACGCCACTAGGAACACTCGGCCTTGTTCGAGAAAGAGCATTGTATCTTCATGTTGACAGCTGGGTGGCTGCCTGGACCACGTGTGGCAGGGAATTCGGCACCAGAAGCACAAAGAAGGAGCGGCCGAGAACGTTGACGGAGAGAGCCTGCCCTTTCCCTCATTCTCGAAGGCAGGCACCTTCCCAGTCAGGTAACTCGTTCTGTCTCACTCTGTCGTTGCCCCGTCTGGCAACTTCCCGACTCGTCGCTCAGAACCCACGGAGCTCCACTAGACGTCGGACATCACTACTACTACTTCTTCTCAACCTCAATTGGCTCAACACTTTGCTCCTTCCCAAGGAAACCTACTTGCACCAGATTAGAGGCGCTTGGCTCACCATGTCTCGCCAGAAGCAACATGCCAAAATTCAGCCTCACGACCCGGGCAAAAAGGTCAGGCTCCGGGCCAAGAAGGCTCCTCAATCTGGAAAGCCTCACCGACCGACGCCCCATGCGCGTCCTGCGCCGGCTCCTCAAACTCCCGCTCGAGTGTGTCGTCCTGTGCGGAAGAGTAAGACAGCTGCTCGCTGTCATTCCACTGACGACGGTATGCCCGTTCACATCTTTTCCGGGCAACAACGGCTGACGTGATCTTCGAATTCAGACAGCTCTGATGGACCATACGCGTCCACCAACAATGACAATGACTTAGCCAACTCCTCGTCAGACGAATCGGTAGTTGCGCTCGATGGCGATGATGACGAGGTTGCCAGTATCCAGTCCCAGGGAAACCGTCACAATACTACATCTTCGCGTCAGACCACCGCCCAGATACGCCCCCGATCCTCAGCATTCGATCGCCAAACAGCAACGACTAGTCCATTCAGACCTACCGCAGCAACCCAAGTCCGCCTGCAAATTCCAGCCATCCACAGAAACGAGAAGCTCACGACTACCTCGAGCCGCGACTATGCCGCTGTGACATTCCTGGTTCGGAACGGCCCGGTAAACGACTTGCTTATTGAACGTGGCAAAAGGTTGCTGCAGGAGTTGTTTTCTGGCTGCGACGTTGATCCTACCACCACGAGCATGGTCAGCCTCGACGATTGATCAAGACCCGGCGGACCATTCGGACAGAAAGTTTGGATCATGAATCTCCCAGATGTATGAAGGATATCTTTTGGGGAGACAGCGATGACACGAAGCATCAAACTTTTGGAACTTCTGTACTTGGTTTATTGGCAGCGAGCGTCTAATTTCAGGGATGGGTCCGGATCTCTGCTTCGCTGTGCTATTCTATCGTATCGAAAGGTTCTCTGGGCAATAGAACGGAATCTTGATGGTTACCCATACTCTGGTCTCCCTGGAATATTGATCATTCGCGCTTCCCGTCAGCATATGACCAAGGTGCGTTGAATGACAATCTCGCTGTCAAAGAACGTAGCTGAAGACGAAATGTGAATAGGGTGCTTACTATCCTTGTCTTTGCCGTCGTCGTCTCTATTGTGATGATTGCCTCTACTCAGGATTCCATGACCATACTCAGCAGAATAGGCAGGTGGCCACTTCCAGAAAGTACTCGGGTCTGCGTGAGGCCTTCCTGCCTTGAACCTTGGCCGACAGTCAGCTTTATTTTCTTCCTTCCCCGACACAGAACCTCCTCGCTTTCAGTTAGGCTTCGTTCAAATTCCACCGAACAACTGAAATCTCTTCTTTGGACAATCATCTCAATAAGGGCTTTCCATTAATTTGGATCTCCCCACCGCAAGTCTCCCTCCTCACACCGTCCTCCTTCTCGTCAACAGTCTGAATCTGTCATTGCAGCCTCTGACGCATATTCTTCCACGACTACGCTGACCAGCAAGCCTCGCCATGTCTGTGGTCATCATCGTTTTTGATCATCGCCGCCGCCTCATCGGACTTCCCAACTCGTATGAGTCGCTCATCCAGAAGGCGCGAGCGGAGTTCAATCTAGAAGATGCCGACTTGCTTGTGCAGTTCATTCCCCCCTTCCTGGACGAAGAGGTCGAGCTTGATCCTACTGCCTACCACGCCATCCCCGACCAAAGCATCCTTTTCTTCTCCAAGTTGCACTCACAGAGTACTGCGGACCCCGAGCCAAAGAGAAAGCGGACGAAGACTGGGAAAGCCCCTCAGCCGACCTCAAGCTTCGCCATTCACGTCAGAACATGTAACTATGTCTTCCTTCCCCACCTGATGTATTGGTCCGTCACAAGCTTACGTAGATTCATCAGTGACTGGCAAGACCATCACAGTAGACACCAAAGCCTCAGCTTCGGTTGCGGAGCTCAAAAGTCTACTCTATGAAAGTGAGGGCGTGCCTCCCGGAGACCAACGACTCATCTTTCAGGGAAAGCAAATGACGGATATTCGGACTTTTGGCCTCCTACTCAGTCAAGAACAACGACTTGATTCATTTCGTTCTGGCATATCGGGGGGCCAAGCCTGCCATTTACCTCATGTCTCCGGCAAAGCTCCCCGCCGTCACCGTAGACGTCACCCTCACAAAGCACTGGGAATTCTCTATTCTCTATCCAATCGTCGAGCCCGCCATCCTTTCTGGCAATTCCCGCGTCAAGTGGCAAGTCTCTGTAAGCCCAGATGGCACGCTCGAGACTTTGGAAGCTTCAGGGACGAACTTGGAGTGCAGCTACCTCTTTTGGGAAGCCGAGGCCATCGCAGACGATACCGTCGCTCCGGAACCTTCAGCCGACGTTCCTTTCAACCCTCAGCGCCCTCTCCTTTGCTTTAAGGGACCGACCGCGCTCATCTTGTCCTACGACGACTTTCTGCCTTACCTCGAGAAGGTCCTGCAGACCCTGACATTGACACCAGCCATGCGCACCGAGTTCATTGTGCACTGGTTGCCCAAGTTCATGAAAATCCGCGACAGGGGTCAAGATATTGCGTTCGACTTCGTGCCCCAATCAGACTTCCAGAAGGTTGCTCATTTGGAGATTGAGCCCCGACCTGACACGGTTGCTCGCGTCTTTCTCATCTTCCGTGGGGCATTTAAACAAACTCACGGACAGAAAACTCTGGCGGAACTAGAGGCCATTGATTGGTCTGCTAGAATCGGTATTGATGTGGCAGGAATGAAGGATGCAGGCACTTTTCGGGCTCTGGAATGGGGTGGAATGGAAGTCATCACGGTTTAGATGGTTTAGCTCTGCTCTATCACGATGGATTTCCGGTCATAGGCCAGCATGTGCTTATCTTAGCATATCACGAAGCACATCTCTGATACTTCAAACGTACTTTGGACCATGTCCTCTCGAACCCTTTGTCGCCACTCAGCAACTCCCCAATTCATGTCCATCCACGCTCGTCAATGCGCTTGGGCCTGTGACCAGCCAAGGACGACGGCTTGTTGTGGATTCTCGGCGTGCCTCCTTCCCCCTTACCTCCCGCTCGAAACTTTGTGGTCTCGTTAATGACGGATTCGGGTTCAGAAGGCCCGTGGCGTGTACGAAGGCATTGTCGCTTGGAAACTGTAGGATGCAGACCAGTGATCTTTCCATTTCGGAGAACATGCATGACGGCATCGAACCCGGCCTTCGTGGCCTTTGGTTTCTTGCTGACGTCGGACGACCGTGTAGATCTGTCGATAGTCGTTGAGAAGCCACGATGAGGCGCTCGAGGCATGGCGGTAGCAGCTTCCATACGTTCCAAGGGGTGCCTGGAGCGCAAGACGCGGCTTGGGGTGGTATCGGACTTGGCGACAGCGATGTTCTTAGTTGGAGCTGCAGAGCTGGATCTCCTTGTTGGCTTTTCTCCCCGACTGACGATCCGTCCACCTTCGCAACCCGGATTCTTTCGATTGCATCTCTCGTAGGTTGGAACTCATTCTTTTGTGCCTCAATTTCCTGCATGCCTGTCATCGCGAATTCTGCCGATATCTGCTGCCGATCAGGAAATACGTTAGTTGTGAACTCGCATAGGTTTAACGTGTCGGCCATATTGGATATGGGAACAGAAAGGCGTATTTGCGCCGGAGCAAATGCGAGGATGCTCATAGAAAACAACACTTTGCATTAGTAGGATATGAAACAGATGTCAAGCAATTTTCAGCAGTGTTCCTAGCTTTTCCAAGACGTAGGAGGCTCCCTTGCGGACTTTTCAGAGCGTTAGGAAGGTGGTGGGGGGATCTGGTCCTTCCCAAAGGAAAAAGAGGGCCGGGTGCCAGGCTGTGCCGCTCTCTGAACTGCGCCTTGTTCATAATCAACGATAAAAGATCTGAAAAAAGCGAACAAGCGAGAAAATCAGTGATATACTGATTGGATGGGTGAAACTTGAAGGAGCCAGTAAGACTGCGTATTCTATCTCCGTTTATTCGGCAATGTTGAAAAGAACTAACCTGGACCATCCAACCAACAACAGGATGTGCCCATCTCTGCCGAAGACATCGCAGAAAATTCACCTAAACAAACATCCTCCGCCTAGAAAGACCGAGCAAACCAAGTGTTGAAGCGATCGCCGGAAAGGTATGCTCGTCCGCCCGCATCAGACGATTCTCAATAGCGATACCTATCTAACAACGGCAGGCAACATGAACACAATCTCCCGCCAATTCATCCAGAAATGGCGCTGCATTCCCATCGACAAACGCATCAGCGACGCCGCACTTTCTGCGCATATTGGAAAGCGCAACGGCAGGTCGTCATCTGTCGAATTATGCGAGGATCTTGAGAACGCTAGGTGGGCTCGACACATGCGACGCAAGTATGGCCCACGAACTGAAGCCGCAGGCCTCACCGACGACCTCTACGCGGCCACGTCCTACAATGATTTCACCACCCCCGAAAACTACCGTGGTTTTCTCGAAATCTTGAGATCCCATCTGAACGGGCCTAGAATGAATTCAAACGACATGGTTAAATGGGGAAAGGTGGCCCGGGAATGGATCGAGAGAGTGATGAATTATCTTCTCAAGATCAAAGAAGGCAGATTCGTTGTGGAGGAACACGAACGGGATGTCTACCTGATGGAGGCGGGTGGAAAAGACGTTGCAGACTTGCTTTGAAACAAGGGCTTTGCTTTTACTGCTACCCAAGGGATGAGGTTCTATTTACTAAAATTTCATTATGCCGGCCCCTGTTATGCTCATCGTTCAGGTCACGGTCTCTTCTATTGTCATCTTCATAACCGTATCCGCCTGGATCGAAAAGCTCTTGAAATTGGGTTCTAGATATCGAAGTTTGTCCATAACCTAAGATCAATCTTAAAGGCGGCAAAAATAAAGGGGATCAGAAGAACAGCAAAGTCCTCAGTTGTAAAAAAAACCCTAGAACAGAGCTCACTCTAAACCTGAGGACTTGGGAGATATTGTAAATATTCCGTTGCTGACCAAATGAAAGGTTACGATTCAGATTCATCTCCTAGGTATTTGGGACCGTCTGCTTAGACTTGATCTGAACGAACAATGTCGCCACCGTGACCTTTTACCACCAACCATCATCAGTATGTATCGTAGTTTTCTTTGCACCACATAGACTAGTCATACGTGCAGCCATCAGCGGCTGTACTTGCCATGGTATATGTGCGGCCGGAACCCTCCTGGTCCTCCAGATATCGTTTTTCAAATGGATTGATCTTCGTCTTGTGCCAAAACTGGGACCTCAAAAGCTGGACAGCACGTTTCGCATTGTCGGCTGTGAGCAGAGGAACCGTCCCAGGTTTGCGTTGGTGGATGGCACGTACAATAGCACCGCACAAGTTCTGATCCGAATGTTCATACCAAAGCCAAGGCAATGGTAGGAGCGGTTGGTGACGCAGCCATAGTTTGGTTGACAGTGCCAACTGAGCCAGAACTGTCCTGCATGTACTTGAGGAATCTTGCCATCGAATGGGTAGCCAATCATTTTGGCCCCAATGGGTATTCAGAAACCATTCAAGTTGGGCTTTGGTAGCTTGCTTGATGTTGAGGTCTAGCGTTGGCTCCTGTGGGCGGCAGTGGATGATTTCGGTGTGTGTGAAGGAATCGCCAAGGCCGCTGCCACCGCTGGCATAGCTGGATGGACTACACGATGCCCCTTGTTCCTGACGATCTCCCTGGCCAGCTTCATTTGAATTCAAGACTGTATCCCACCATGAAGGACTCGACGGGCTGCTTTTCTCATGGTAATCGTAGTAATCATGCGCCGAGCTCGACATGTTTCGGGGTAATAAACGTTGACAGTTACTAGTAAGATCTGGGGCTTTTTACTGAAGAGGTTCCGAAGGCTAGATCGGTACGTTGATGATGATGTGGCTGAGTCTTGGGTGCGTTGGGGAGCGAGCGAAGGCGTGAAGAATAGAACGCTTGTTGAAAGCTACGAGTGAAAGGCGAGGTTTTATGAACACCGAACGAGATCATTTGGTCTCGTATTGACGAGATGCACGAATGCGAGCCCGAGTTACCAAGCTAAAATGGGCCATCTGCGATGTAATATGGAAACGAGGCTCTGGCATTGACTCCATTGGTCGATTTGTTGTCTCTTCCTCCCTGTTCAAGCGGCAACGTAGCTGAACAGAAGCAGTCAACATGTGGTGCGTAATTGGACAGAAGTCGAGACGAAAGAGTCTCTTTTCTCGCTTGGTTGAACGCCACTATTTCGGAGGCATGTCTTACGGCATTAGACCTATCGGAACCAGCTCCGCAAGCTAACCTTTCAACCAGTCAGATGGCGACCAAATCACTCCTACAGAACGGGGAACTATAGATGAGAATGTTTGTGTTTCAACATGACGAAGTGGGAAGGTTCGGCGATGGAAACCAAGTGAAGACGGCCTGCTCGCCACTTTCGGCGAGAGCAGAAGATCGGCAAAAATAAGCAACTTCCGACTACCCTACCAAAGGACTGGGAGGAGCCAGCCGGAGGGATTGGATGAGGTTACACAACATGCCACACTCACACGCAAACCACCCTTGCGGGTGGTGCTTGGCTGTCGCGCTGTCCGGTAATAATCGATGGCGAGGCTTGAGACACACCGCTGAGACCTCCAACCCCCTCTCCGCTATCCGGCGCTGAGACACCTAATCCGCCAAAAGAACGCCAGTAACCAGTGCGTGATGCCTTGGTTCAAAGCATAAGTAGGTGCAGCAAACTACCACCAGCTATTCCCGGCTTATATACAGCCTGCCGTGGTAGTAATCTTATGCCTGCCGGACCTGCGAGCTGATTGCCTCGTAATTTTTATCACCTTGGGATGTTTTGACGAGAGACAGCCAAGACTTCAAGTCTGGCTATTCATATGGTGACGCGTCATCAACACAATTTTACTCGTCCAAATTGTAACAGCAGTGGTATTTCCAGCACCGATGGATATGTTTGACCAAAGAAAAGACAACGCCCTAACCCTACCTACATTGGCTGTCGCCTATACGAAGCCATTCTAGTTGGTCGCGGGTCTCGATAACCCTCATCATCGGGGCAGCCGTCGCTCGAAAAGATATGAGCTGAGGCTGGTAGCAGGTAAATATGTTCGCCAGCTGCTAGCTACACTTCTCTCCCCTGAGCCTCTTCCTGGCACTTTCTATGATGCTTTAATTACCCTTTCGCTAATCAACTTGAGTATCACTCATAGTATAGCAGCTGAGAAGAACGACGAGATTTGAGGGGACAAGACGAAGCAGCGTCATGGGGCAATACTTGCTAAGGGTCAGTTAAAAAGGCGGTTGCTTCAGTTCGATGTTTTGGGCCTTTGATTTCAGTTAAGGGGTATACTCAGTCTCAGTGCACTGCGTCCACTCAACATTCGTATCCTCAAGCTGAACCAATCATTTCTTGGCATGGCATCAAAGAATCTACCCATCTGAATGAAAATTTGCGATGTTTTTGCTTTAAATGTGACTGTTTGACATAATCAATGCCATTCATGTAATAATCTCCGTTCTGAACGAAATATTTGTAAGAGCACATTTGTGGGTAGTTTTGCGGGCTTGAATGATCATCGCTCGAAGGGATCAACGGGTGCGAACAATACAGACTCGGATCTCAAACAGCCGCATAAAGACAATACAAAAAGAGAAAAGAGAAAAGAGAAAAGAGGGAGTCTGCACAGCTACAGCGACGCTTACCAGGTACTTTTGACCCCGGTTCTATCATACACTCTCCAAGCAAAAGGCCCCTTTCAGAGGCTTGCCTGTGTATTCAGCTCCGCACTCTTTTCTGTGGTCAAAAGCAATGGTGCCCAGCACAGACATGTCCCAGAGCCCCGCTCCGTTGCCTGCGGGCTGGTTTGTGTCTCACTCTAGTCCCTCATCAGTCTTATCTCAGCCATGAGAAGCCTGAGATTAGGACTACGCTCCCCACTGGAAATGATATGTCGCTTCTCGCCCTTATTTGGCTATTCTTCGTACTCTGATAGCCAAGATTACATATCTCAAGGGCTCAGCTACATACCACTCGGTATGCATCAGTTAGTCATCCGATCCCTGCAGTGCCAAGTTTTCACATGGATCGTTGACTCTTTTTGGGGTTCACGATCGGCCTTGGTACTCTGTGTTGTCTTGGCCGGTCGAAGCGAGCAGATCTTAGGCATCCGATAACTGGATGGCCATTTCTGTCACCGTTTCATCACCAACGTCCACATCATTTTGCAACCCATTATCATTCATCTAGTCTTAAGGTAAGGTGTGTTGCAGTCTCTACCGAAAGCCCTCTTCCAGCAAATACTCCTGGCTCCGTAATTTGCTCATCTGAGTGAGAGACTTAGTTGGCCTTGCCCTTCTCAGCCCCGTATTGGATGCAGTACTCCTCCCACTCGTCACCGCCAATGTGCTTGGCAGCTGAGTTGCAGACCTGGACGTCCTTGTCCTTGACACCCTATTGGTCCACGTTAGCTGGGGTGTTATTCAACGTGTCTGGATGACAGTGCTCACGATCTCGCAGTCGGGGCAAATGTCCCATTGCTCATTGCCGGTGTGCCGTTGCTTGTACTGGGCGCAGGCAGCCTGCGTGGCGTCGGAGTTCTGTGATTGTTAGTTTTGATACAATCTTACTCAGAGGGTTCGTCCATACCTTGGGGTCGTTGTCCTGGAGACCGTTGGTGACGCACCAAGCTTGAGTGTGAAGGTTTGCAACGGCGCTTCATATTCAAGTTAGTCCCTATCCGTAACTTCGTGGCTTGTGGCTCCTAGTTCAGTGTGGTGACTCACCCAGTGGCATAGGCGACAGCAGCAAGGAAGATAGTAGAGAACTGCATTTTTGTGGTACTGAAGGTGTTGATTAAGGAATAGAGATCTGAAAGAGAGTGAAGACTTGGGGTGAATAAACGAGTTGGGACTATTGATTGATGAATGAATGTGAGTGAGTGAGTGAGGTGAAGAAGATGCCATTAAGTTGGAGGCAAGCTTCTCTATTTATACAACCCTCCTAGTATCCTTTTGCGGGCTATGTGAAATCATTGTTCTATTGACTCGCGAACATCTAAATAAATTGCTTCAGCCTCCGACGCATAGCTCTTCTCTTTCTGAACCATGAATGATTAGACTCGTAGTCGTGAAGTTCCACTGACCCACCGGACTCTCTCCATTCTACCCCCTATTCCATGGCTGGAGATCTCCGGGTCGAATGAGACCCCAAAAGCTACAAGGGAGTCAAAACAAGGTGCTGTTGACTGAGCCTCATGTACCGCTCAAAGCTAACTCGCTCAATCTGGGATACTTATGGGGTGGGCCGGGGTCCGTCGTGTACTGAGGCTGGTCCACAAGTTCGAACCCAGCTGGACGATTCTTGACCCTGGCATCAACATCTCTCCACGAAGACGTAGGGGAGACGCACTCCCAGCATGCATAGGCCCATACTGGCTGTTCATACGGCGGACATGCCGACAGTAAATCTCCTGAACTACTTCGTACCAAAGATGTCTAGAGACTGCGGCGGCACGGTGGTAACATAGCCGCAATTGGTGGTACCATGTCATGAGAAGGTGGGCGTGTTTGGGATGTTCGGGAATCGTGGGGTACACAGGGGTCAAGCAGTCTGCTGCCCTACCTTGGTAAGACAAGATCGAATGAGGTAGGCTTAAGTCTTCTTCTTTCTCAGATCCAACACGTCTTGTCTGGATCATTGTGAGGGCATCATGTGGACGTGCGGGTAGACATCAGCACTATCCTGATATTATGCTCGACGGCGATGGATTTCCCTCTTTTGGTTTTATCTCCGATTCTTGTTTGTTTGTTTGTTTGTAGGGCTACTGCGGGTCAAAACCGAGAAACACCTGACCCGACTATTTGAATAGACTATATTTAGTGTAGGGCCATGCGTAGAAAGGCGCCAGAATGTTCGAATGCCGGGCAAGGCAACGAGACCCGCGGCCCCCGTCTCCGCCATTGTGGGACCCGTAGACCGGAATCACCGCCAAAAGAAGTCAGTTCCGCGTCCGTGAGCTTCGGCATGTGGCGCGTCAAACGGTATGTGGGATGGCGGCCCTGAAACGACAAGGCCGACTCGGTGCTTGCCGATTGTGACCCGGGAATTGAGATTACGGGTCGTGCCAGAAGTTGCCGATCCCGCGTTGGCATGCCCCACAGCGGAGCCGATGACGCTACTCAGGAACAAGAACACTTCGCGCCCTTTCGCGAGATCATCAGCTGACTTGGAGTCTTCAACTTTAGTCGTGGACTGGTGCTAGCTTATTTACCGGCCGGCATCAGCAACATCCCAGGAACGAGAAGAGGCGAACTACGTGCGTCTCATCGGAGAATCATTGCATCGCCACGGGAGCTCGTACAAGCATTGCTGACTCTTGCTAACTGATGAGATGGTGGAAAGCTAATGGCAACTTTTCACTGGTAAAAGACCTATTCATAGCTGTAGTCTCTGACGACCTCCACGATATCATGGTCCGTTTATCCCAAGCCAAGAGGCCCTCATTCCACCATTGTCAAATCCCCTGAAGCGCTGCGCACAGCTCGATCGTCTCCACTCGGACGAGAACTGTCATATTCACTTCGCAAGACGCTCCCTCAGCATCCTGATATGCATCCTCAGCCTCTCGTCTCCTTCCTGCAGTGTTTCTGCTACGATATCTTCTAGATCTTGGATGATAGAAGAGATCTCCGCGGCCGTGAATACAACGCTGCCGAGTAGGCCCTGGGCAGCTGCTGTCGACGTCAAAGCAGGCGAGCTGGAGCTTTGGACGGCATCCCAAAGTTCGAAGTTTGCAGTGGGAGAGGAGAGAGACGGAATCTCCGGCTCCGCCATCACGTCATAGATGTCGTAGTCCCACGGGCGTGCATCTTTTGTGGGAGTACTCTGGGAAGGAGGTTTGTCATTGAGGGACTTCTTGACCGCGGTAATCTTGCGCGGGGTCTTTGCGGAGGCCTGGAAGAGTTTTAGTGACAAGAAAACATAAAAGCCAATTGAGTAGTGTACAAACCCTAGGGTTTCGCGCATGGCCCGAATGTCTTGCATAGCGGGTGGGGGTAGGTGATGCGGGCGGATCACGCAGAAAGATTGAAGATGTTGGCGTGGGCGCCGCGAGAAGGGTCATGCGACGCCTCTTGCAACTCGAGGCACGTTTCGAGGGACCGCCAAGCGTGACAGGGCTGGTGGCGAGTTCATCCTCTGACGAGCACTCAATCAAGGCGTCATTCTTTTGCGGACTGAGCGCAGGGGTGAGTTTGGCGCTGCCGGGCGAAGTTGCATTCTCAAGAGAGACCATTATGGACGGATTTGATCTCGATAAATGGTACGAAAAGAAAAGGTAGTGATTGAGGTATCGTAACGAGCAGCAGGGCTGATTTTTTGAGGGTGGGACAAGCCTTGTGTGTTGCGGGTAGAACGAACAAGCCAACTCTTGGACAATAAAGTTGTTTTTATATCGTTTTTTTCTGCACTTGACCTTTCTTGTATATCCAGTTCAGCAGATCAATGGTGTGGGAGCAAAAGTTGGTTTCCGCACTGACGACTGAGTGTCCAGCACCCGCAGTGCGTCAACCTCAGCTGGCCCAACTATCTGCCGAATCAAATCAATACGATCCTCGTTCATTATAGAATATATGGAAAGACACCCGTAGGATCCTGCCTAACGCTAATTCCTCTTATTTCAACAGCCCCTCTCATACCAATGCTCGACGATATTTATAGTGTCACATTGCGGTTGTAGAGTGATTTCAAACTTTTTGACTCAATTTTGCGATTCGGAAGATGAACAAATTCTCGAACACAACGACATCGCCATGTAACAACGCCCAGATCAGCAACCCTGCAGTCCAGCTGCCCATTAAAGACCTGCTACCATGTCCTCCTCTTGCGTTTATCAAAAGTTCGTTGCCGCGCCGCCATCGTGGCGCTGAGCCACATTCTCTCTCTGAGCACGCTTCCTTCTGCTGACCAACAGAAGATCGATGTTCTTACGGTTCTTGGCGATCAGGACCGTCCTGAGCAGGCTCTGGGGAGGCTTCTTGGCCCGTCTCGACCGGTGTCCGCGTGGCCTGGTGGTTCCATGAAGAGTTAGCGTTTGTCGTGCCTGCAGAGATAAGTCGATACCGACAGTGCTTTGATATCCCGGTTGTCAGCTGGCACAAGCGTGGCAGCCTGCTTCTCGGGCCTCGCAGGCTTCTTGTCATGTCGTTTCTTAGGAGATATCTTCCTCTTGCGGCGGATTGCGGTGATTCTTGCTTTGAGCTCACGTCTTCGACGTTGGAGAAAAGCTTCTGCTGCTTTGGCCTTTTCGACATCGTCCTCCCACCTCTCCGTCCACTCCCCGAAGACACTGCCGCTGGTCTCCTTCATAGCGGCGTTGTGACTTGCGAGACTTTGGTTGGCTCGTTCGAAATTGGCAGGGTCGGATAGCGACAGTGCTAGCTGTGGAGAACTTATGGGAAGGAAGTCCACGACTTTCAACGTATTTGGAAGGAACACAAAAGATGGGTTAAGGTATTTTGTATGCGGCGACTGCTCGTATGCATGAGTTGCAATGCTCAGGAAGAGGTCGAAAGAAATCGGAGAGGAACATGGATGAGGTTTGAAATCTGAGAGGGGAAGATCCTGAGATGGTCCGTTACGCGTCCCGCGGTCGTTTGACGGGGAGATGGGAATAGCTTCAGCACAGGAAAACTATGCTGTGAGCTGTGCAAATGTTCCTGGGTCTAGTGACTTTGCTGCAGATCTTGAGACTGCCTGATGAGCGGCGCAGGGTGCCTGTGTAGGCACCGCACTCTTTAGAATCCATCACCTTGACCCACAGTGCCAGAGGATGCAAGTGACAATGCACTAAAGCGCAGATCAGGAAAGAGCAAGAAGCCTACTTGGAGAGGAAGGACCGACTTGTGTCGTGTCCTCGCTCCTGCACCCAATTTGGAATTGCCTTCAGGTACTTCACTGAATCACGTCACTCACGTCACTCACGTCACCCACTTCACTCCAGGTCGCTCGCAAAAGTCTCGCTCGGATTCCACTTCCATCATTTTACAAACCCGTCAACATCAGGAAGACGAGCTGGAAAACGACCGGCGGCAGATATGCCAACGACAACATCATCCCTACTAAACAGTATCCTCACACGAAAAACATCAACATGGTCCGTCTGATCACCGCTTGCGACTCCTGTGATGACGATTTCGTCTTGATTTCATATCAAGACCACGACAATTCCTTCCGGCAGAAATTTCAATGTCCTGGAAGGTGAGAAAATATCCCAATCCATCCGTCTCTCCGAACTTTTCTGATGATAGTCAGGTCCAACTACGCATATCCATCGCTCGACCCAGATGAGAGCGACATCAACAATCACCAATACAACAGCGCAGAACGCAACACTGTCAGTCCCTCCGCAACGGCATTTCAGCATTCAAGGCTCTAAACCAGAACAGCGTCACAGCACTCGCTCACCCTGCACTGACCGTAACTCAATTCCTCCAAGTTGTCTTGAGCATGGCTTGCAGAATGCGTTACGGCAACAAAGACGAGGGCATCTTTGATGATGATGAAACAGACTACGATAATATCTTTGAGCCAGATCCTTTAGTTCGAGGCCATTCTGGTCTCCGCGGCTTGTACTTGCGCCAAAGGAAGCCACTGGACCCCGCGTGCGACAACGGAGATGTCACTGGCCCAATGGTTACCCCACAAACCCCAATGCAAAGCAAGTTCATGCAGACAATGAGGAAAATGAAGGACTTCGGTTCAAGAAGATCTCAATGCTAAGAGCCGCACAGCATTGAGTCCATTCTCGATTGAGATCTGGCAGAAGACGTCGGCTTGGTCAGGGGGTTAAGGGATTCTGCTACGGGCACCTAGATTGATAGTTTCACTGGACATTGGGAGCTGGAGGCACTTTTTACATTTAACAGAGAGATTTGGACCGAATGAATTGTCTTTCGGAGGCTGGTTGCATCACTGAAGATGCAGAAGTCGCTGTAATTGAGTTTCTCCCAAGTTCTAAATATTTCATTAATGGTCACCGATTGACACTGAGCCTCCCTTTTGAGCCCCATGTTGAAACCGCCAGTGACCTATTTTGCAAAGAAATTCACAGCTGAAGCATCCCCATTGCCGAGATAAAATACCAAACCGATTTCACCTTCATCATCTGGAGCTGCATCTGGAAGCTTCCATCCCACGGATCCAAGACTACTCCCACCACATCCTTGAGTATAGCTTATTAACACATTTCCAGAGCGTCTGTTGAAAGCAACGACTTCTTTGCGTTCTTTGGCTGCTCTTGTCCGCAGAAGGTCGCAAACCTCTCGGAGATGTCGCTCCACCCGAGTCGAGGTTCCAAACATGGTCTTGTATAGACGTGTCAGTTACCAGCACATTCAGACTTTAAAACATGCGAGAGGAGGGAACAATCGTACCTCATCGGCTACCATAGCCATTCGTGTTGTTATGACGTGGTCAGTAAATGACTCCGAGTGCTCAATCTCACGCAGACACCTTCGCTTGTAATGCAACGCTTGATGTGTGAATCCTGACTTCCAGCCCGGAGCGCGGTCAGCTATATACCGACAGGTCAAGAGAAACAAGCTATCGAGCATGCCGCTGTCCCATAGCGCCGTTTGAACCCAGTACATAGTGACGCAATGCCAGAACCTATCAAGATCTGATATATACGACATCTTTGGATCCGGAAGGTATGACATGGCTTTCAGCACTCGGTGCTGAACGACTAGACCGTAAGGTTAGAGGACATAAACCCAGATTCATCCTGAAACTGCCCCTTACAAACCCTGATCAGCTTATCCTCATTTGGAGCCAGTGATCTAAGAAACGAATCGAAAGGGTCGAATTCCTTCGGCCACAGTATGGATTGAAAATATTGTTGGGGTATGGGCCCTCGTTGCTTGACCAGGGTCATCGAATTTTGCTTTTTGTCATCCGAGCTGTCACTCTCGGGACGAGGATGGTGACGCTTGACGGACTTCTGCCGACGAGCATGGACGGTCCGAGCTGCGTGAGAACGGATCGTGGTAGCGCATGCTGTTATTTCTCCAGGATGAGAAAGAGATACAAAGACAAGGTTATTGGCTAGGTTCGCTGACGCCGCATCCTCGCTTCCAAGGGCAGGCATGGTGGAGATCTGGCACAGCTCACAACTCGCTGCTCACTGTGTGAGTTGGTGTCAGCGTTTGGCGTTCTGGGCAGACGAGCGCAGGAAGGGATGTCAAGTGGTAGGTTGTTGTTCGTCGGACCGGGCAATCTTATCCACCCGTTCAGCCGACTTATTAGTTGGGGCTCAGCTTTCAATAACCAATGGGCAGGCCTTTGATTGTTCAGTTGTCAGGGAAAGCCAACCTGTTTCTATATCCGGACTCCAAGAAGGGGTGACTGTGCCGCTTTGCGACATCCTGGTCTTCTCAGATTTCTGTTGGTTGGCGGTTAAAGCGGACATATCCCTGCACTAGCTGCATACAAACCATAACAGGAAGTCGCTCTGAGCAATCAAAACGCCGTATTACCCTCAATATAGCAGATGGACCTATCTGCGATCAGTGTCAAGATTCTGGGTGGTCTCGCGACATGTCCAGGCGCCCAACGAAAATTTTCAGTCAGGTATTAGCGTCGATCATTGGACACGCCACCTCTTTGTAGTTTTGTTTAGGGGGCTGAGGTAAATAACATCCGCTGGACTGCGTTCGTGACAAGAATAGGACCGATCCGGAACAGCGGAATGAGCAAAGTTACGAAGACGCCACGGTAAGCAATGTCGAAGTGGCAATAGAGCAAATGATCCACGAGAAATACCAAATGAATTGATTAGAGCAGTCGGCAGGTCTGCATAAAGAAGCGACTTGCGTGATTGAGCAGCACCAAATGCGACCGTCTTCTAATTTCCTGAGCCTTGACAATCATCGATGATCGCGAATTCCAAGGGAGCTCCACGACATTATAAACCACCAGTCAACCAGCTGCACGTGATCCCCGCTTCATTGAAAGAGGTTAGTGGGAGTTCTGTGTTGATCACTGATCAGCGACCAAACTTGAAGTCAATGATTGGGCATATACTTACGGTGAAAGGATGCATGAATCAGTCCATCTCAAAGAGATATCTTTCCTCGCAGTCTTCGCATAGCTCCAATGACGTAATGCGCCTGCTGGCATTGCAATTGGCGTACTGGTTGACGAGCGAGCACACCCGACGCATGTTTATCTCGTCATTGAGCGTGGGCTGTTCCCACGGTCGGCGAGCATGTTGTACTACGAGCTGGATGATGCTCTGTGTCCCCCCGGGGGCATGCCACAAGGAAGTATGTCTCCGTTGAAGCTGGTGAAGCGCGCACGTTGGACAGCCCTTGTGGTCGGGGATTAACGAAGTCACGGCGGGCGCCGATGTGGATGCCGGCAGCGGTGACGGAGCGAGACCACCTCCAGTCGCTGGCGAGTCCGGCACCGGTACCGGAACCGGAACTACGAGCGACCGAGGGGCATCGGGGCTAGAGCCCGGGCCGTGGCGGGAGACGGGCCGGTTGGGTGAGCACTTGAGGTCGTGCAGCGGGGTCGCGGCGTTAGCTTCAGACGGTGTGAAACTGTCCCTTCTCTTGGTCTGTCCGCGAGTGGAAAGCTGCTCGTTCTCTAAGCGTCCCATTAGAGTCAATGGCCGGAACCTGCTGCAAAGGCAAAGCAAACGACTGCAGGAAAAAGTTCTGGAGGTCGAGAGCACATTGCCCCTGAGTGCTGTTGGGTCCACAAGTAATCTCGCTTGTAAGCATCCGTCTTCATTCTTGACCCACCCCGTTTCCCTCCGTGAGAGCCGAGTAGGGATCGCCCCTGGGTTTTGGCCAACGATTCAAGTCCGATTGCCAACAGTGACTGACAAGTACGCATACTAGGAGGATGCCGTAATAGCTTTGAATTTGAATTGAAACTACCTGTTGACATGCTCTTCCTTTGTTTATTTGGTTTTCATATGTTGTTTTTCTCCATTCGACGAAAACACTCACTACTGATTTTTCAAGTTCAAGACGGTGAATAATGAACAACGATGGTCCGTCCGCGTTCCCTCGTCCTGGCAAATGCCGTTCATCCCGACTCGAGCCTTTGATTGAGAGGCAAACAGTCTAGCGCAGGCTCGCGGGAAGAAGAGGCTCTTCGGCATGTCCTGGATTTATGCTATTGCTACCTTACTATTCTTCAAGAACAGTGGGGTGAACATGGACCGTGGATATCTCCAGGTACAGACCTATGCGATTTGAGTGAGCTTTCCAGAATGGCATGAGGTTTGTTGAGTGCCAACTTACTTAGGAAAGTCCGAAAGGTACTCGCCAGGCCCGACTCACTCTCATGTCGTCCAAGCGCATGTCTCAACAACAGATCATGCATGCTGATCATCCGGTAATACCTTTCGTGACCTCAAAAATTCTTCGTATATTACGAGCTGCCTTTGGCAAGCATCCTCATAAAATTGTGGATGGTTTCTCTCTGTACATGAACGAAACAACAATGGAAAGACCAAATTCTGGATGGGTAGTCACGGGCTATGGAGTGACCCATCCCCGGAGACGAACAGTGCCATTTCCTGAATCAATGGATGCTAATGCGAGTGCGAGAGCATCGTCAGGTAAGGAAATAGTAGTGCAGTGGGCTCGACTCTGCCGGATACGATCTACTGGATATATCTTTGAGGCCAGATCCTCACAATCGCAGTCGCCACGAATACTTGATAAGATGATGTCTTTTGAAGAGGACCGGGTCCGAAACAGCCTGCATCACAACGACAAGACTGTCTGAGAGAAGGCAGGTCACGACAGTGGAGCGCCTTGGCGAACAAGTACGATTGCGAGATTTCAGGAATGAATAGACTTGCCTTTTTTGTTCCGAAGCCTGGGCCCCAAGATCTGGGACAGGGATGTGTAGGACGGTCCAGCATACGTCCCGCGCTCTTCAAAGCCGGCCAGGATTCGGATCGGCTCAGTTATGGGGCAAGGCGCTTCAGAAAGCCCCAATCTCGGGTGCCTCCTCCGACTTGGCGGCCCGGAAGCCCGGTGGATCGATCGGCGGGCGATCGCGCACCAGCCCTGGTGCTGAAAGTGCTGCGAGGCAATTAACCAAGGATGCGAGGGCGCAGTGCACGATAGTACCTTAATCTAGGCGAGCATTGCAAGAAGCTGGACAGGGAAAAAAAAAAGTAAAACATTGTTTTCATCTTCACGTCCCCGAAGCGAGCAAACGACTGAGGTACGGTACCTACTACCTACCTAAGGTACCTACCTACCTTACCTTAGGTCCCGTCTGCAGCGACTCCGAGTCGGCCCCCACGCAGCCGAGCCAATCAGTGTGGCCCGGACTGTCGCGCTATGGCACCTTATCATGGCTCAACGTCACCTGCCCTTTTCGTCCATTGTTGCGCTCACGAGCTTCATCTCCGCCAGTGCCGGACAGCCGCCGTGTGTATCACGCGAACGCGACGCCCTCATAAGCCCCGCGCGTCCATGGTTCTCGATTGCGCCAAGAGTCGAGCCACTGTATTCCCACATCATCTTCACCCTCACTCACCATGTCATGCGCAGGGAGCCGTCTGCTGAGGGCCCTTGTGGTCGGACTCGCGACGGCGGCATCAGTCTGCGGCACCGTTCTGCAGGCCCAGCCCGCATCGCAGCATGAAGCCAGATTCATCGGTTCCCAAGCCCCCGCCAAAGAGAATCGTTTGGCCAGAATGGGGAGGCTTGCCTACGAAATGGATGCCGCTGCCGCTGCCGCATCCGCTTCCGCTTCCGCTCCCGCCCTTGCACCGGCCACGACGCCCCTGCTGGAGTGCTTCCAGGTTGCCCAACCTGTTCTTCATGCCGAAGGCGAATCTGTCACCATAACTCTGATGGATCACCAGTTCGCCAACAGCTACGGCTCCCCATTCGTGGGCGACTACACGCCCCCTGACATTGAGTTCGACCGCGTCGTCATCAACTTCACCGTCCAAGTCAAGGGTCGCCAATTCGACCGATGGGGCACCGTGTATCTAGACAATGTCAACATTTTTTCGACTTCCACTGCCGAGCCCACCCAAAACGGCATTACCTGGACTTGGCGGAAGGACGTCACCCCGTATCTCTCGCTGTGGAAGGAACCCCAGACGCTGATTTTCCAGCTCGACAACGTCATCACCGACATCTACACCGGCTTGTTGAACTCTACCCTTACCGCAACATTTTTCAAAGCCGACTTGGAAACGGAGCAACCACCCGCAGACTTAATTTTGCCGGTATCCGCCACGAAGAGCCCTGTCACCGCAAGCTTTTGGACGTATCCTGAGGAGAATGCCAGCGTCGCCCTGACCTTTCCCAGAAATGTGAACAGAGCTGTGTTTTCGGCAAACGTGAAAGCTCAAGGCAATGACGAGTTTTGGTGGAGCAACGTACCACAATCTGCCGTTAACGCGTTCGAGCCAGACGTTGGCACATACCCGGGATACTCGCCGTTTCGAGAAGTGCAGATCCTGATTGATGGAATGCTAGCAGGTGTTTACTGGCCGTACCCAACCATTTTCACCGGTGGTGTTGTGCCGCAGTTACACAGGCCCATTGTCGGCATCGATGCGTTTGACTTACGGGACCACGAGATCGACATCAGTCCCTGGTTACCGCTGCTATGTGACGGAAAAGAGCACACTTTTGGCATACAGGTTGTGGGGCTCAATGATGACGGGAAAACGGCAACCTTGTCCAACACCACAGAAAGCAGCTGGTATCTCGTCGGCAAGGTCTTCTTGTGGCTCGATGACGAAGGAAGCATAACAACAGGCGTCCTAGGTAAAGCTTCCACAGAACCAATAATCGGCTTTCAGCAGAGCCTGAGTCAGAACGCAGCCGGCTTCAATCAGACCTTGGATTACACGATTTCCGTCAAGAGAGATTTTGGAATCTCTTCCGCACTGAAAACTCAGAAAGGAAACAGCACGGCCACATGGTCTCAAAGCTTAGAATATTCTAATGCGGGTGGATTGTACTTGAATGGATACGGCGGTATCAATACCTTTTTGATCACCGGGAAAGAAGCGGCAAAGTTGACGGGACAACAATATGAGACGAGCTTCTCATACCCGCTATTCTGTAACACAACGACGCAGTATCTTCCGACGGGCAACCTAACCCTATGGGCCCGGCTTGACCAAGGCCTTAAGATCGAGATGAGCGGGGATGGAGTCTTTCCCACTGGTGCCGAGGCCTTCAAAGGCGCTTGGGTCGGAAGTGTGCTGGAAACAGAGAGAAATGGAACTGCAAACTACTCCCGTTATGGTGACAATACTGTCACCACCGGGGTTGGACAGACCAGGCAGCTTTTCGGCTTTAGTGGCATGGATGGGAAGACAACGAAAGAGCTGTACTTCAGAGATGTGAGCGCATTCAACAATACTGTGACAGCGAACCACGAAGTAGTCTACACGTAGCTCATAAAAGGCAATTGAGCTCCTCACTATCTACTTACGGTTACATCATTACGTACTCGTCGCTCGCACCGTTCTTCGTATTGGTCAGAGAGCCAAGGTGCCAGAGTCCGCGAAGACCAAACATTGTCTAAATCTCTCTTAAGAACCACAAGCGTTAAGCCGCAGCTATCTCAACTGCGACCGGAGTATGGGAGCCTAATAATCACCATCTCTTCGCCTCTTGGAGGGTTTCGAGCGCCAGGAAGCGTCGTTTTCATCGCCATCCTCGATATCTTCGGTGCTCTTCCCGGGCGACTTCGCAGGGTTCTTGTTGTTCCTGTCGTAGACCTATACGTTAGGTTGCGATATGTGCATGCGGCAACCGCCTGACCGGCGCTAATAGTAGAACACGGTTGTCGCAGTTACCTGCAGGGCGAATTCCCGCTCCCAAGTTGTCGCGTCATCGGGATGGAGGACTTCAAACTTGGATTGATCGGAACAAGTACTGAAGACGATGGGGAAAATTCGATATGTATTACTTGCTCTTAAAATGCACGCTACACAATGTGTGTCCCTCGCAATCCTGGCTCCAAGCACAAAAAGCAATGGTCCTCCCAGCCCTGCCACTCCCATGGATGGTCAAACAGCCTCACTAATGGCGGTTTTCCGTCTTCTTGTCGTCACTCCCCGGGCCAGTCTCGGAGTTTGTCGTTGCTGTTGTTGTTGCCGTTGTCGTTTCTGTGGTCTCCTCGTGCTGAGAGCCTGTCAGCGAGTTTGTTGTAAACGTTGTATCGCGAGAACATACGGGTTGGATAGAGATTTCGGTCGTGACAGTGATGCCGGATAATCCGGACAAGAATCCTCCTCCGCTATGCTGGTGCTCCGATTCATCCGCAGCGTTCTCTTCGACGTTGGTGGTCCAGCAGCGCGACCGCTCCTCCGCGCGCGTGGCCTCGTTCTCGGGGGTGGTGGACATGATGGGCGGAACTCGCAGGTCGCTAGCTGATTCTGTTAATGCAACTGCTCGTATGTTGTGGCGGAGTCTGGTCTCACGAATTCTGCTGGTCAACTGCTGAGTGCGATTCGGCAAGGACACGTCGGTCAAGTCCACAGTCTTCCCGTCTGTTCAATAATACGTAGGTTTGTAAGGTAGGTAGTGTCGAGGATGATGTTGGCAGGTTTTTCAACAAGCGCGGCTTCTCCACGGGAGCTTGATCGGCAACGGTTTTTGGCCCCGGCCCGTCAATACCCTTGCAGATCGAACACGCAGCGACCACCGCGAGGTTCGTGTCTGGCCGTTGGAAAGGGAGAAGCCGCTTTCAGAAATTCCCACCCGGCTCCATTGCCAAGTTAGCGAAATGAGTTTCCAGTCTCAACCCCTGATCAGCAGCAGAGAACCCCCGCAAGTTGTCTCGTTACCATCCACTCAGACACACTGGAGCTGCGGGCGGATTTGATCCCAGCCAACATTTCCCAACGGTCGACGTGCGGCACCAGAATTTGCGGAGTTGAGGCTCCGCCGCAGCTGTTTGTGTGTTTGTGGTTGGCTGATGTCGAAATGGGGCTCTCACTTCCCACTTCCGGGCCCAGAGCCATGGAAGGGTGGGTGTCCAATGACAGCGGGGCGCCCTGTCTTCAAGTCTTGGAACCAACCGCCGGAGATGATTTTTTCTCACCGAACGAAGCCAGGCTCGAGACGGGAACAGTTCCGAATCTCCGGCCAGAGCCAGGGCATCCTGTGAGGTTCCGCAACCTCCCGACTAGCTTCGACATCCTTGCTGCTGAAAGCCGCCCGTGGTTTTCATCTTAATTACGTGTGCTCGCCACGAGAAACTGCCGCAGTGCATCCGTAGATTGCACATATCTCACCTGAAACAAATTTATTCTCATTCCTATTTGAGAAGCCGAAGCAACCTGGCTTGGCGCCATCATCTCCAGCTACTTATTACAAAGGTTTGCTTCAAGTTTGCTTGCGTCGCATCCCGTCAGACATCTCGCACTTTGATGCCAGAGTTTGCCGAGAGCGGCTAGTCCTCTTGGGTACTTGACAGTGGGAATGGGTAGGGGTCGTTGAATGAGAGTAAATGAGTTCTGACCAACAAGACACCGCCGACGGCAAAATAGACTTTACAATTACATGACCCAAAGCTTCACCGCTACATGGCATCAAGTCGTCCTCGTCGCCGCTTCCCCTGGCTGAGCCGCAGTTGCCATGTTTTCTTTGCGATTGACTGCCACTCTGGCATTGAAACGGGACTTGAGTATGTGAATACAGCGCAATGCCAACTGCTCGTTTCCTGGAGTCCAGTTGCAGGCGAGGAACTGACTGAGGCAGCCGCTGTCAGCCCACTACGAGGCGAGGACTATAGCTACTTCATCCCAGTGCAGATGGATCGCACGCATGAGTGACTGGTCAGCGTCGCAATCATCCCACTTCCACTTGAAGTACATGTCGGCATCAGCGCGTATCAGCTCGGACACCACGTCGGCTGGATGCGCACTGTGTACCCTGCCAGCCAATGCCCATCCGCGTCGATGGTATAAAAATATCCCAAAAGTTGGAGGACCGACATCAGACTAGATGGGTCTCTTGGCAATGAAGGGATGATGAGCTAAAATCAATCGAAACAGCTCCAACTCTCCCCCATCCAAAGCTACTTCCCATCCACGACCAAAAAATGTGCCGGCTTTCAGAAGAACAATGCAGTATTTGTTCTTTGGTAGGCAATTGCCGACTCAAAGGGTGTGAAGTCAGGAAAGGAATCGTAGCCGTTTTGAGAGCTGCCCACTGCGGCGCCAGTGTTCACATTCGCGCCATGGTCCAACGAAAACTGAACCACATCGTCGGCGCCAGACATAGCAGCGGCATTTGCGCAAGGGATGTTCTGATGCCATCCGTAACTGTTTTAGGATATCGCGAGCTCAAACGTATGTGATAATGGTGGAAGATGGACTAGGCATTAGGGCAACAACTCCTGGATTGTCGATGGCAACCTTCAGAACGGGGAGAGAAGAGGAATGGGAGCGGGGGAACTGCGTGTATCTAGCCCAAATTACCAGCACATGACATACTTGCACTACACAACGGCATGATGTAGAAAGCAACACAGTTCTGCCGTAAGCTTTGAAGACAACAATGCAGACTGGCCTCTGTATGTCTTGGCTATCTCGGCACGAGAGCAAATCGGAAAGCCTCGTTCTTGGAACCAGACACAAATTAGTTATGTTGTGCAACAGTGCCAGGCCGATATCGAGAAACAGACATACAGCTTTACGTCACCTAATCGATGATCAGATTGCCAACGACCAGCAATTACCAGCTGTCAAAGTGCTGACACCACGAGTAAGCGATTCGGTTTCCGCAAAGAGCTGAAGTTTTGGGCATGGCTTGATCTGAAGAAGTGAGTAGCGGCAGCAGAGATCAACCTCTGAAGTCCGCCGTCTCCCTTGGAACTTTCCAGGGCTTTTAACGCTTTCCTATTCCTTTTTCTTTTTTCTTTCTTTTTTTGGCCTAGGTCTGTTTGCTTGCCAGCACACCTGCCGTCTCTGAAAATTCGTCAGGGAGGTAGGCTTGGATATGGCCCCACAATTTCAAGATTATCTCCCGCTGCGGTGGTATCGATTCTTTCGTCTGCGATCTAAAATACGCCAGAGTCGTCGTCACAAAAGTGCTTCATATCCAAATTCCAGGCTTTGGGACTGTACCGACCGCGCTTTGGTACCGTCAAGTGCCACCAAAAATTCCACAGCACGCGCCGTTCTGTCTATGGGTTCAAGCAGCGGCATTGATGACATCCTATTCGTTAACCCAGTCCTCGGCAAGCCAACGACCTTTCTTCTTCGACCTCGCATACCAGGCCGAGTTCGAGCTCGCCCGCCGATTTCATTTTCGCCAGGCGACTTTGGAACGCCGTACTTCACACCCCCACTTCCCAAACGGTCATCACCAAGGCACTTTGTACAATGTCATTCAGCCTGCCATTGCGCAACGAGAGAGCAAAACAAAACTCTGGAGTTCCGTCTTCCAGGGCTTGTAAAGAACCGGGAACAATTGACCACTCAGCAAAAATGAGGAAAGCATGGGTCACCCGAAGAAAGAATCAAGCAGCCAGAAAAGCCAACGCACAGGCTACTTTGACGAGTTCTCCGTTACAATGTAAGTTCTACCGTGCTAAATGATTAGATTGCTAATTTTGGACAGCTGAACAAATTCGAAGCATGGGGGAAAGCGACAAAGAGGCTGACAGCACGGTGTCCGATATTCAAGAACCAGCTCGCCTGATGGTCACATTCAATGTCCGGGAGATTATGTCAAGGATCCAAGCCCGATGCAACAGCAACAGTGAAGCAGAGCAGCCTCCACAAATCTTTGGACGAGAATCAGAGATAGAAGTACGTCTTCGTTTCATACTAGGTGCAACGCAATTGACACAGGCAGTTCCCAGCGGAAATACCCCAAGATCGAGTCGGTGAGCGCCGCAGAGGCTCTCAAACTTTGTGGGATATTCTCAATCGAGGGGTCGACGTCATCGACTCTATCGCCTCTCATCGCATCGTCTTTGCTGACGGAGCTCATAACATTCAACTCTACGTCGTTATCAAAGGAAACCGCCTGTACCGAACCGGTTGGAAGACGGAGCTGGAACTGAGTTGGATCGCCCTGTCTGAGGTTACTGCGTACTGGGCTTCATTCCCTGGAGGACGCGATGGCGCTATCAATTCAATCAGCCCCATTCTCCCGAAGAAGCGAGTTCTCGTGGTTCTTGGCCACCGCAAGAGACGCTACGGCCGGCTTGAGCTCAAGGTGCTGTACCAAGGAGTTGCTCCAAATCCGATTTGGGTGGAGGATTGGAAGGTCCAAGTTGGTCACGAAATGGACGCACGCACTATGGATGACTATTGGAAGGCCATCGCCGTACAGCCTGGACCGTACGGTTTGCAAGAAGTTGTGGAGGAAACAACGCTGGAGCTGAATATTCAACCAGACTGGCCGATGACCATGGGGTCTTTATGAGGTGGAGGATTTAAGGGCATCTATGCGTCTTGTCTTCGCATATGCCGGGCAAGCGGTTCGGAAGCACAATTTTGGCAGAGCTTGTAGAGCGTCACACGACATCAGCTGCTCAAAGATCGACTTTGCTCGCTTGCCTCCCCATAGCATTGCCTCTCCGTAGCAATGCAAAAAAAGCTCACAGGGCTCGGCTCAAGAGCATTCACACTTGGTCATCTTAGGAGTGTACCGTCTTAGCGGAAAGAAAATTCGATTGCTCTGTTCGCCATGCGCATCTGGCGTCATCGACCCCATTGACAGATCCTCCAGACCGTGTGCCGGCGTGGCACCCATGAAAAGGCTGTCACTGTAATAGGTCAGTTCGCTTGTCGAGGAAACTGGCCGTACAAGCAGGTACGACTCACTCCCAACAAATTTCAATCGCGTATCTTTGAAGCGACTCATTCCACTCGGCTGGATGGAGACTGGCAGACTCTGCACAACTGCCGAGAGACGCTTGCTAGCCCGTGCCGCAGGTGCTCAGTGTCCTGTAGGAAGTCGCTGTCGATGCTTGCTTTAGCGACTATGCGCGCGAGGTTTACCAGCTTCTCGGTAGCTTGATCCATTGCCATCACTGTCAATATGTCAGAAGACTTTCTTGAGAAGGGGTGATTGCCTTACAAGAGCGCATCGTTGAGTCAGATGCTTGGGAGGAAGGGCTCGGAGGAGCGTCGTCGACAGCCGCGGTGGATGCGACAGGGTCGTCCTTGTCCTTGTTTTTGGACTGGTTGTTGTTACCGCGATCCATTGTCAACTTTCAGGTTTGCCGCAGCTGTTGTTGAGAGATGTCTCCGGAGTGACTCTGGTGTTGAAAGCAGCAGAAAGCGTGATAGTCAGCTGTCGCAAAATGGCGGAAGGGAAGTTGTTGGATCCAGGTTGCCGGTAAGACAGGAGTGGGTTAGGCATTGGTGACAGGCTGGGTTCCATAGCTTAGAGTCCCGTCTGCACAGTTACCACTTCAGCCCTCTGAGTCTGATCGGGAGGAGACACCCCGCTCCAATCAAATCTTGTACTGTGGAAGAAGTTAGCAACTCGATGCAGGGCATTATGGTACCTCGTGCTTTCATGGTATGAAATTCTAAAAGAAACCTACTTGGTTCTATTCTGAAAGAATTCCCTCCTGGTTTGATCACACGATGAGACAGAACTCACAGAAATATCACTCATTTGCATGACGTCTTCCTTGTCCTGGTGTATTGATATTGAAATTAGCCATTGTATGTCCATGCAAAAGTATTTTCCTAATCATTCAAGCGGAACTTGGGGACTTGCTCTTAAGCTTACCATTCGTGTTCTACTGGGAATAATCGGAATGGTCGTTTAGTATGGGTGCTAAACACGACAGGCCCGCGGATTCCACGGTGTACAGTCACCTTGCCAATGCAAAGCCGGCGAGTCTGAGTCAATTCCAACTCAAAAATAGCCGCAACACGTTGGGCGAGGATCTGCGACGGCTTCTACACATTCACTCCTTGGCAGCGACACATCGCACTCCCCTTGCATGGGGCAAACCCCCCAGGCCTACTAAGTGTTCAGATGTCAACAGCTAAACATGTTCTTCTAGCAGACGGATATACGCGTGATGCCCGCAGGATGCCCGCCGAACACGATGTTGCGTCAGACAGTCTGTTTGTTTCTGTAGTCGGACTCACGGAGTTTTCATTCAGCGATTGAAACTACTAGGTGGGGTTTGTGCTGCTATTATAAACTATATTGAATAGAACTTCTTGGAACTCGAATCATTTTCTCTTTCATCTATTATCGTCTGCTAGTCATCAAAGTCCGAAGCTCTGCCGTATCTTCGTAGATCATTCAAAGTCGTTGTGCCAAAGTCAAAGTCTTTAAATTGCTCCTCCAGTGTGCGGTGGGCGGGACGTGGTTTTCTCAGCTGATCATCAAGTTCGTGGGCCTCGGCCATTTGCACCGTGAGAGTCCCTTCCGTACTTGGGTCAGAGTCCTTAACATTCTTGTCGGACTTTTGCCCGGAACGTTCTCTGGTCCGATGGAAGCTAAACAAAGGACGGAGTGTTGGTAGGCAGCAGCATATCACCGCACTTAATGACAGGTCAATAGGTTCCACCCACGTTGGCAACTGAGCTTGTACACATACCAGTATGCCTCCAGACCGGTCCATATCATAAGATCGACTGTCCCCCAAGTCGGGTCTTTGAAGTCGAATGTTGTGACTTTGACCAGACGGATAATGGTTATAAAACAATTGCTAACCCCTATTATTAGAAGCCGCGTAGAAGAGCCAACGTAAAGTTACGCGCTGAGCCAGACAGGACTTACAAGCCGCCAAACACAAAGGACATCAATAAAAGCATCTTCTTGTACCATGACATCCGCAATTGTGCCGCATAAGGCATCGGAAGAATGATAAGAATGAAATCGGTGATGATACTGCCGACCGCTATGCTGATGTAGAGTTTCGAAATATCGATGCAGTTTTTGTGATTTGTCCAGAAGTTCGAGACGGGATTGCAGGCCAGAATCAGCGGTAGTGTCTAACATAACCTTGTCAGCGGGTTTCCTACTCATCGCTAGCCAGCCACTCCAATTGACATCGCTAAAGGGTGTGTCCTTGAGGGTTCGTGAGCAATGCAATAATGTTACTTACAGCGTAGATTGCCCAAGCCATGATGAAGGCCATCAAGCCGTACAAGTAGTATCGCGCGTTGAACAGCCCAAATATTCGATGGTATAACACCACGAGAGATAGCCTCGCGGTCGCCAGTCCAAACGGATACAAGATCTCGTTGGCGAATATTGTTTGGTAGAAGTAGACGATATTCATCGGATCCTCCTCCTGGACCACGACTTCGTGTCTGCCGAGACCGAACCGCAGCCAAAGCATCGTCCCGGTGAACACACCAGCGATGAATACCTGTGACTCTTTGGTTAGTTATGTTTCAGTTGAAGCCATTGAAGTCATCCCATCACAGGAAAGCAGCGTGAAATTTCGACCGCAGGGGACCGAGAGGTCTTCGTCGGGCAGAAGAACCTACCAGGCTTGCTAAAGCCAGCCAATCATCCCACGTAAACCTCCTCCCCGACACCCTTGCCGCAGCTAATCTCGCCAACACGGAGATAATTGACAAAAGGAAGAATGTCAGATGTATCGCATAGACCTCATCCGCTCGACTCTCGGCTCTGAAGGCCGAATCCTCCTCCGGGGTCATGGAAGGCATGCCTCAGCCGCGTCCAGTGACCGATAGAGGCAATTGGATGGCTGAAAGATCCGGTCACCATGAGGGACGCTGTTGGATTTCGATTTCGGTTTCGATGAACGAGCGAATGGAAGACAGGTAGGGGAGCACTAGAAAACCTTTGGAAGAACTCCTCGTAGTTTTAACACATGGGAACGTCGGTCTGAAACGGCTTTCCGGTGGTCTTTGCTGGTTTACATGAGCAGAGTTTGGTCATGGCATTACCTTCCGACAAAAATGGAACTTTCCATCCGAGCCTATCCCAGAAAGGTATGTCATAACAGTGCCCACGATTCATGAACCGACTTACCCCAAGAAATCATTTGACGGGGTTAGGATTATACATGCATTTCAGGGTATCCGGCAATGTTAAGGCAGACACACGCGTTCCAAGCCATGGTACTTTAACTCGCGAGCCACTCGGAATATTCGTTTTTCGTCATAGCTCTCTTCCCGGCGGGAAAGTTCCAACGGAGGACGACTAATAAAGGATTACCCCTGTCAATGCTGAGGGGTTGACTTGAAGGTTGCTGACTTCAGGATTTAGTTTTATCAATGATGCGCGCACCAGCCCTACTTCACGATTCATTCGAATAATAATCCACTAGGATAGAGAGGATGCCGTGAGGAATCAAGGCACGGAACGGAGAAACTACTCGATTTTACGCTTTTACGGTTAACCAGGGATGACCTTCGAGACTAATCCTCAGACTCGCTTCGGTGCGACCAACCAAATTGGTTGTCAAATTCGGCAAACATTTCGCTTCTGAGCGGCAACCCAGATAGGAAAGTGACCAGCGAAATTCACATATTAGCTGTAGCCTTGTGAAAGGACAGAACAAATACAATGGTGTTCGCTAATACTTCATCACGCTCGGTAGTGATGAGGATCCTAGAACTCGAAAACGCGCGAAAAATTGATTGCATTACGAGAGCTTATCATTGTTAAGGCCTGCATGGGTCAGCTCTGCATCGTCCAGTTATTACCCCAAACCGGCATTGTCTCGTCTGACACGCAACAATAGGCTACGCTACAGGTATAAGATCTCAATACTCCGCAACACTCGCCTCCGTGAGGCAAACGTCAGTGTTCCGCAAGTGACTTTTACTACATCATATACACATTCTGCAACGCAGACTATGGATCGAAATAGCTACATGTAAGACAAGATTATGCGGTAGTCAGAGCCGCAGCCTTTCGCATTTTAATTACCTTATTGGCCATGGATTCCAAGCAGCTCCCATGTCTCAGCAATCACTCGAAGCAATGAGAAACTGCAACTGCCCTCCTTTGTCATTCTTACATGATGCCAAGAGATGGTGCAGTCTACTTGTTGGGAGGTGATGATTCCTAGTGGCAGCAGCAGTAGCAACATGCAGAACTTAGTCCCTGGTTATATGAATTGATTCGATGGCCTTTAGAATTCGTCGATCGCAGCGAATCAATAACTGCATTGCTATTTTTCTTTCTTTAATAGACTCGGGGATTGCAATGGGTTAAGTTACCAATCTTCCCCACAATTGAGAGATCCTCACCCCAGATGCGTGTGCGCCAAGTGCAAGTCCCGACCGACAGCATATGGTGGTTCGAAACCCCGCACTCCAGGAACATCGGCTCGAGTGTCGGCAAACCCCCGGTCCAAACTCGGCTACAAAAAGGCGCTGGATTCTCATGTCTCTCATCCTGCACACAGTCATAAAGATTGGAACGCGGAATACCAACGATCGCGATAACCAGATGTCGGCAATTAAGTTTGAAGGATGGCTAGGCCTGGGTCCGGACTCTGCGAAGGGAAAGATGGAATGGGGTTCTTTTGAACCAAAGGCTTGGACCGAAAATGACATCGATATTCAAATATCCCACTGCGGAATTTGTGGATCTGACTTGCACACACTCCGTTCTGGCTGGGGCAAGACTGACTATCGTAAGTCTTCTGCGTCTTTGAAACAGCAGAGAACACCCTCTTCTAACTTTCTTCCAGCATGCTGTGTCGGTCATGAAATTGTTGGGAAAGCCGTTCGTGTTGGCTCGAATGTGCGCCACATTCGTCTTGGTGATCGCGTTGGGGTTGGTGCCCAGGCCCGGAGTTGTCTCCGGACCGATTGCCCAGACTGTTCTCGCGGAGAGGAGAATGCCTGCGTTCGAGAACGTGTCGACACCTATGGGTCTATCTACCCAACTGGCGAAGGGAAGTCTATGGGTGGTTATGCGGACTATAACCGCACCAACGGCCGCTTCGTATTCAAGATTCCCGATGGCCTGCCATCTGAGGCGGCAGCACCAATGCTATGTGGCGGTATTACAGTCTACGCACCTTTGAAAAACCACGGATGCGGTCCCGGAAAGACGGTGGGTATCATCGGGCTTGGCGGATTAGGGCACTTTGGAGTCCTTTTTGCCAAAGCTATGGGCGCCGACCGAGTGGTAGCAATCTCAAGGCGACGATCGAAAAAAGGCGATGCACTCGCGCTCGGAGCGGACGAGTATATTGCGACTCTTGACGATGAGAAATGGGCCAGGAAAAACAGGAGAACTTTGGACCTTTTGATTTGCACAGTCTCAAATTCTGATATGCCTCTTCAGCAATATCTGAGCTTGTTGAAATGGGGAGGATCGTTCGTTCAAGTCGGGTAAGTCTACTTCGAATGCACGCAATAGGGTGAAAAAGCGACATTTGGCTACCTTTAACTGATACGTACTTTTCAGATCTCCTGATGGAGGGAAGCTGCCTGAAATCAGTGCCTTTACACTCATCATGAATAACATCCAGGTCGGCGGCAGCAACATTGGGTCTGTGAGTCAAATCCAAGAAATGCTAGAGTTTGCTGTAAGGCAAAACGTCAAGCCTTGGATCCAGACGAGATCCATGAACGATGCCAACCAAGCAATAGTGGACATGGAGGATGGAAAAGCGCGATACAGATATGTGCTGGTCAACGAAAGGCATTTCGGTGTTTCAGTTGCCTGATGTTCCTGAGATTTGCCAAGATGAAGATCTGCTTCTCAGTCCTCAAGCCTAAAGGTCAGGTCCGCGGCGAAGAGAGCTTCAGCCAATGCATGTTTGACAACATGATCAGCTTTCAACAACAACATTAAGAAATGTATATAGACTCATTCGTAAGGGCAAGAAAGACAATTTCCGTCTGTTTTTCAAAACGCTCCGCGCACAGAATCCGTGGTTCAACGTCGTTCATGCGTTCTCGTCGTCTGGCGCTGGCTGCACAGTCGGTATATCGACGTTTCCTCTGTCATATTTCTTGGAACTAAACGAGCCTGTTTTGGTAGTGAGGAATCTACAACTGCGTACCGGAGAAGCATGGAAGGCTTATCGCCGTCTGCTTCAACACCATATGACTCCTAAGATCCCATACGAAGTAGTCTTCCTGAACATTTATACAACCTTTACCCGACTGTTAGATCTATGGGCATTGAATGTGATGTTGCTCCCATGAAGCTCTCCAGCGTTGGAAGTCACATCTTCTGTGCAGCCCTCAACGCTGTCCTTGATCCACGGTGGAAAGAGCACTTATTCCACCGATTGGAAGCCTCTTCACAATGAATGACGAGTACAAGCAACAATTTAATGAGACTACTGTCAAATAAGATTTCATCTTGTTTCTGCCAGCATCAACTGATCCAGCATTTGAGGCCACATTGGAAGCAGCAGAAAATGTCACAGGAGTGACCTTCAGCGGTTCTCCCGACATTGCCTGGTGGTTGATCGGCCTGAAGCCCAGCGTGCAGCAAATGAGAAGGGCAAGAGATACTTTTCGCAGGACTCAAATACTGGAGGCTGCCAAACGATTTCGGACACAAGAGATGAATGCCAGCAACGTGGCGAGAGAGCAAGAAAGACAGCCGGTGTATTAATGTCAGACTATGAAAGACTTAGACGTCAATCGTCTAGTCACTTGAACAAACGTTGACAATATAGAAGGCTTTAGCCTTATCATTACTGGCCATGACACAACAAGTACTATTCTCTGTTAGGGCGCAAGTTTCTCGCAGATGATTCGGCATATCAAAGCAGACTTCGAGCTCATCTACGTCTAAATTTCATTCCTTAGCTATTGCTGAGAACTGTCTGCCCTCCTATAGGGAAATCACACGTCTAGGCATTTGATATCTAGATGCTGTTATTAAGGAAATTTTACGCCTTTATACACCGCTATCGCATAAGATCTATAATGTAATAGAGATAATAGACCTTATTAATTAACATGCTATTTGTAATTAGTATAGCTATATTAATATCTTTTGTTGCTTATTCTATATAGATAAAGAGAAGGAATTAACTACCTTAGTTAAACTTCTTAATATATATTAACTTTTAATAGTAAGGGCTTACTAGGGCCTCCTTCCACATAACCCATTTCAATTATGCTTATAATAAAACGTTAGAAAAATAGAAGGGCTAAGTAGTGTTGCAAACTCCTGTTCTAGTGCTCTGTTATTCTCCCGCCCGCAAGGCCTCCCCACCCTTCTTTCTTCCACAACTACATCTTCTGCTTTCAGTCAGGCAACAAGTGACCAGCCTATCGTCACAACAAATACAACAGCTGCAGAGGGGACCTCAGGCACCTCACCTCCCCTCATCATCAGATGTTAAAGTGTTGGCTCGTTGATTATAATTTTCAGTCTTGAAGTCACTACGCTCAGGTTTTGCGACCCCTTGCAAAGACACCACATTGGCGAAGTGGCTGCGCCTCGCGGCTAGCCATATTGCCTACCGGGTATTGCCATCGTCATCATAAGGAACCCCCCCCCCGACGCCAGTCGCCGCGACACCTGCGCACCTGAAATTTTTGTCTTCACACCATCGTCAAATACGCCAAGATGAGTGGCAGGAGGACGCCCGCGGGAAGCAATCGTCGTCGGACCGTGGAGCGTTTTCACCCATACCAATCACCTGCTTCGGCTCGGACGAACCGTGAACCCTCGAGACCACCTTCTACGCCTCGCCGCCGCCTCTTCCAATCGACTTCATTAACATCATCATCAAGCCTGACGCCTCGACAGCGACGCGCGGCAGAAGCAGATGCGTACCTTGCTGATTTTCTCGTTGGAAGTAAGTATCCATCCATCTTTCCCTTGGCTTTGCTAGAGGCCCAAGTTCCAGTTTCTCTGCTGACACGCATAGCAGCTCCAGAAGAGGGCCATCCCGAGCTGGCGGATTACGACCAGTTCTTCGCTATATCCGGCCCGTCAGCATCAGAAAGCTGTCATGAAACCTCGGCAGCCCACAGCCCTTCTTCTAGAGCCCCAGCATCGTCAGCCACGGTTCGCCGATATCACTCGGCTACCTGGTCTGTTCGTTCTCGTGAAGAGTACATCACCAAATCAATGGTAGACAGGATTCAAAGGTTTACGCGGTTCGTCTTCCATCCAGCCTCGGTGCGGATCACACGCACTCCCGGCGATGGCATCATAGAGCACGGCGTCCCTCAGGCGGAGACCAGTCTGTACAACGGCATTGATGTGGCGCTACAGGGACGGTGGGTCATCACCGAGGACAGAGTGTTGAGAGTAACCAGGTTTTTGAGAACGTTGACAAATGGGTGCGATGTGGAATGTTCGACGAGGGACATAGGTGTTGGTGGGGAGGAACTTGGAGACGAGGTTTGAGTACGTTAATTAGGTCATGCCCGCCGGGGGACGCGCCGTGGACTCGCTAAACACATGAGGTGCACCCATGATGCAACGTTTCTGGCTCACTGTGCATGTCATGCTGGGCCCGAGACATGTGAGGCACATCTGGCTGGGACCTGTCGAAGCTGGAATCGAACGGACCGCTGAAGATTCCCGGCGGAAACCGCGTCAGCGAATGGTGCTTACCAGCCAGATATGTCAACCGGTGAGTGCGTTGCTGCATTGCCAAGGGTACATGCATGCAAGGCTCGGGCGTGGTGTCGGTGACTGCGGCAATCTCGGTATGTCGCCTTGACTGATTGAGGTGACAGACAGACAGGCCGGCTGGAGGTGAAGATGGCTGGTCGCGGAGGGCATTTATTCTTCGTGTCGCTGTATTCGCGTCGGTTTGCGCTGCTTTAATCACAATCCGAGCATTCCGCAGAACTGCACCGGCTATGATGGCAGGGAAATCGCACTTGGACACTGCGCGTCGCGGGTTGTGTGGTGGGCATTTACAGTGTGTACACTACCTCACCTTACCTTACCTTACCTTACCATCCCGTCATTGTCTGCATCGCAGCGTCTGCCAGAGAACCGGACTGACCCACGTGTACCTACCTAGAACGCATCACGCCTGGAATCCGCGTCTGCCTCAACGATACCAGCGACTCCGGACATCAAGGGCAATTTGGGCGGCGTGTACTTCTAAGCCGCGCTCAAAGAAGATGTTACAGCTGGTGGTGCGTCTCCGCCGGCGATGGCCTGGGCTAGTCACTATCGAGGCTCGTAAAACCCGCCGCTTGATGAGGCGCCGGCTCTCCTGGAGGATCATGTACGGCTGGGCAATGAAGGTTGTCGGCGGCGGGTTGGGGGTTGAGTACGTCGGTGTCGGGGATTCTCTTCCATAAGGTAGGTAGTGAGGTAGGCAGGCAATTAGGTACCTACCTACCTACCTACGTGCCTACCTACCTAGCTAGTAGCCCGGGTACTTCCATTGCATGGTGCGTGGGTCGGTCCCCTGAAGACGGCCTAAAGCGCATCGTCTTCCTCTACACCACCAAGTGTACCACCACCGCCGCTACCCTTTCGCTCTGCATCCCCACTCGGCCCAGCTTCCGTCACCACAAATGCATCATCGCCTCTCTGCTCCGTATCCGTACCATCTTCTCCTTCCGCTGCTGCATCTAGTCGTGTCTTGGGCGCAACCCCTTCCCGCTGAACAGACGCATTGTTCGAAGCCGAACTAGCCTCGGCGTCAGAAACAACTGGGCTAGAGGTACCACCAGAGCCAGTCGGGCTTGATGAGCTGCCAAATCCAGTCGTAAAACGAGCCCTCTTTGGCGGTCGGCGAGGTGGCGTCTCAAGGGGACGAAGAGGGCTCGGCTCCTGGGCCTCGAGCCCGGCAGCGGCTCTGGACCGGCGAGGCCGCCGTGGCGGAGTCTGGAAAAGGCGGCGCAGAGTTCCCGGCGTCTGCTCTTCAGTTGTCGGGATGGTCGGGGTTGCGGGCAGCGCGGGCAGCGGTGTGGATGGTCCAGGTCCAGGTCCAGGTCCAGGTCCGGGTGCCGTTTCAGTCGAACGCGCAGGCGTGAGACCGGTCTCTTCATCGGCCCGAGTGCCGGAGGTGGGTTTGGTGGGTGTGTCCTGCCCGTCGTCCATTGCGCAAACAGCAAATAGAGCGGATGGCACAATGTCTGTCTCTTTGCTTCGTAATTTGGTCTCTGCTCGTGCTCGGCCGATTCTGCAGAGTGATGCAACTTTCGTCGACCATTGGGCGGGATTAATCATTGGGAGGGGGATGAGCTCCGCGAATGCCGATCCATATCCGATGCAACCTTGCCCCGCACGCGTTTCTCCCGCCGCGCTTTCCTGCGCGCCATCCGCGTCTGCGACCATCCTGTCCGCCGTCCAGTGCGTCGCTGCCCTCACCTTCTACCCTCATACATCGATGCTGATATTTGCAGATATCAGCTTCCCAAAGACAAGGCGCAAGATCAGAAGCCATCAAATCAGGCAGCACTTGCCAGATCCGTATTAATGAAAACCATTCATGTGAATTAGCTAGCAACTAGGTAATTTCTCAGTGGCTGTTGTATCCCAGTCCTTGCCATACAGAAAATTGTTGTGATTTAGGCTTTGGATGAAGTAACTAAGGCAAACAAGAAAGTTCTGCAGTCTCGCCCTAGTATTCTGATGCATACTCCAACCGCATGCTGCCCCTTTGGAAAGCCTCCATACAAGTCCTGAGCCAACTGCAGAACTTTCACTTCCTGGGTCGCACTAGGATGTGTTTCGTTGGGTTTGGTAGAATCTGTAGCGTTGAAAGTCAGTGGGATGTCTTTGAGCATTGCAGTTAAGTAATACATCATGACGCATTGTAGAAAATGATTCACATACATATTGACCTGAGTGAAAATCTTGATATCTTTCACTTACTCCATCTTCTGGCCGAATTTCGTATTTAGCTAGGAGTTTGATGAGAAACATTTTTGCAATGGAGCATCCAGCCCATCGGCCAGGGCACATGTGGGAGGCATAACCAAAGTTGACATCGTCTCTGGTTGCTGTACCCCAGTCATACTTATTGGCGCCGATACCATTAGACATCTGTTGCCGCAGCTCGTGGTATCGCCGCCCGTTCCATTTGGCCGGGCTGTCGAAACCTGGGTTGGACAAATGTGCTGCCGTCATGACAACCTCGAAAATTGTCCCCGCAGGGAGAACAACTCCATTCGGAAGCGTTTGTGTCTTGTGAATCTTTTTCATCAGGTTGGCTATCCATATCAGTCAGCACATCCCTGCGCAAATGCACCCCATGTCGTGCCTTACATGCAGCCGTCGGGTGGTGTTTGTGTGTCTCTTTGCAAAAGCTGTCCAGCAACGACAGCCTCCGGAGACTATCCCGTGTAAAGTGCCAGATATCCACCTTTTCTCCCAAAACTTGGTTTGCCTCCTCGAGCACAAGTTTAGTGTAGTCAGGACGGAACGCAAACTCATACACAATCTGCGTCGTCGACGGTCCCGGAGAAAAGACAAAGGTGAAAGCGAAGCCAATCAAGACGTTGGTGAGGTACTTGTAGTCACGCCTATTTTCTTCGGGTGCCATGCGAACCAATTCTTCTAGCCAATCGTTGTTGACTGAACTCATGTCCAAGCCTTGCTCCAAGGCTTGGGCACACTGCTCGAAGAGAGGGGTGAAAAATGCTGTCACCCTCTCCAACTGAGCATTGACCTTACGAACGTCACTTGAAAGCGCCGCGGTAATTCGAGCTATGATGGGTCGCTGAGCCTTGAGAGCTTTCATGACGGGAATGAGTGTTGCTGAATAGCTTTCAAAGATATCCACCACCTCGGGACTGAAGTTGTTGCCAAGGATGACCCGCCATATTACATAGGAATAGACATGTAAGATTTGCGGCTGCATGATAATAGACCTGCTGTCTATATTAGTGGTCTTGTTAGCAAAACACTCGTCTGCCTCATTTCGACAGCTTCTTGCTAGACTAGTAAGTCTATTTAAGCTTAAAACTACTTGATATACGTCACGTAGGGTAACGTGGTTATGGTAATGTATGTATTAAGAAGGTTGACCACGTTTAAGGCCTTAGGCGCGTTGAACACCCTGAAGGCTTTAAGGGCTTTTACTACGTTCAACGCACTAAACGTGTTAATCACGTTAAGCGTAGTTAGGGCGCCTATCGCACTAAAGGTAGTAAATACCTTTACTACGTTATATATTAATTACTATAAATAAAAGGAAAAAACGTTATTTATAATAATAAATATAATTTCTATTTATACTTTATTATAGCTAATATAACTATATATAACTTAAACTTTACTTCTATACGCTCTATTCTATAATCCTACTTTTACTAATATAGCTTATAGTTAACTCCTTATCTATTTATCTAAATATATATATCTTAAAGAAAGTATTCTTAGTATTAAACACTATTTAAATAGTATTATACTTATTAAAAGTAAGAACGTCTAAAGCTTCTTCCTCTTTATTATTATCTTTAATAGTAATAATATTATAGAGAAAGTTAGTAATATTAATATTATAAACGTTAGCTAGTTTATAATTATTAGTAAATACTTTAAAGTAAGTAGCTTTAATATTAGTAGTAATTTTAGGGAAATATTTAATTATAAAGTTCTTAATTACTATAATAGAAATAGTAAAATTAGTAACCTTAGTATAAAATATATTTAAGTTTATATTTTTATAACGCTATATAAGTAGTATAGCTTTAGCTTTATTACTATTAATATTAATAATACTATAAGCTATTTTTAGATTAGTATTTAATATTTTAACTATATCTATAGTTAAATACTTAATAGTATAAATAGCTAAGAATTTAACTTTTAATATAACTTTTATTATAAACTAAAGGTTAATAGAGCTAAATATAGTATTAGTCTTAATATAATTTTTAATAAATACCTTAAACGCCTTAATAAATGTATAAAGACTAAATATAATATAAATATTATAAAGAAGTATATATATCTTATTAGTAATATAAAGAATAAAGTTATTAATAGTAATAATAGTAATATTACGCTAATACTTATAAAACACCTCTTAGTTATTAATAGTAGTATTAAGCGCCTTAGCTAATTAATAGTAACTATTAGCTTTAAACGTAATATTAAGGTCTAAGATAATAGCGTTTATAAACATATTAGATATTTAGTCTATTCTAAGCGTAATAAGCATCTAAGCATTATTAATATTTATAATAGTAATAACCTTCTTAGAAAGTATAGTAATAAAAAGGTTATTAAGGTTAATAGTAGATATAATATACTTATACTTAAAAAAAGTATTAAAACTTATATAACTAAGTATTAAGTTAACTATAAGCTTAAGTATAAATACTTTTATTACCTTATTCTTAATATTAATAGTATTAATAAACTTAATAACGTTTATACTAACTTAATTAAAGTTATTAATATTATTAGATATTATTAAGGCGTAAAGCTTATTATAAGCTTTATAAAAGCTTTTAAGTAAAATAGTAATAATATTAATATATTTACTATATACCTCTAAAATCTTAGCTATAAATATAGAAGGTGTAGCGTTAGCTATTTTAACCTTATTAGTATTCTTTATAGTAATAATAAGCTTTATAATATTAGTAACCTTAATATTAATAGGTTTAACTATATTAATATTAATAAAGATATTAATAAACTTAATATTAATATTACTATTATTATCTAACTTATTACCTTTAATATTAGAAAGGTTACTATTAGTAATATTACTATAGTCTTTAATATTAATAGGTTCTATAGAAAAAGGATAATATTAAGAGTTTTAAGAGGTAAAGTTAATAGTATATTACTTATAAGAAGAGATAGCTAAAAGGAATCTTTAGTAGAACTTATTTAGCTTAATAAGCTTAAAGTAATTAATATTTACTATATTAATACCTATATAGATAATAAATAAGTACTATAAAACGTTTCTATTATAACTATAATAGTCCTACTTAAAGTTAATAATATATTAAAAAGTAGTAAAATTATAAATATAATAAATAAGCTTAATATAATCCTCCTCTTTAATATTAAATATATAATAATATATAAGATTAAGAGTATAAAAAAAATAAAGCTAGTTATTCTTTATATAATAACTATTTAGTTAATATTAAACCCTAAGTATAAATATATTCTAATAATAATACACTCTAAATAAAATAGAGGTATTAGCTATATAGCTAGTATTAAAGGTGTTAAGAGGCGCTAATAGTAATAATTATAATAAATAGAATAAAGATAATAATAGCATTAATAGCTAAAAACTATATAATATAAATATAAAATATAAAAGTATTATATATATAAGAGAGAAAGATATTAACACTATATTAAGAGGGATAGTAATAATAAGTATAATAATTACTTAATAATATATTTATTTTTTTTATATAAGTAACTAATCGCTCTAATTTTTACTATTAGCTAATAGTTTAAAGTAGAAAATAACTTTTAAGTGAGAATAGTAGTTAAAGTTATAAAAGTTCTCACTTATACTTATTATAATAAAAATAAATATATTAGGTTATATATAGCTTTAAAATAAGTATAAATAACTTATTATTAACTAATAATAGATATCTTATACTATATTTTATAGCTATAAAGATTAAATAATATACCTTAAATAATAAATACTTTATCTTAAATTAATACTTTATTAATTAGGTTTTTAATCTAAATTCTTTTTTAATTTTCCTCTCTTATATATTAGTTATTTAGGTCTTTCTCTAGGTTTAAAAAATTATTTTTTTAAACTAATAGTTAGTCTTTAAGTTTAAGCTTATTAGTATAATTATTCTATTTTATACTTATATTCTTTAAAAATAGAAATAAGTTTATTTATATTTATTATATTTTTATCTATCTAAATAGTATAAATAAGTAAATATCTCTTCTATTTAATTAAGTATTAAACCTTTTTTTAAGTAGTTATTTACTTTTTAAAGATATTCTTAACTTTAAAGTGTTTATATAATTTAAGCTAATATATATCTTTATCTTTTTATATATTAATAAAGCTATAATAATTATCTTATTAATTAAAGAGGTTAATACTAAGTATTAATATTACTATAAATTAAGTTATTAATATTACTAGATATATATTTATATTTAATAGAATATCTAAATAATAAGCTAATTTACTAACTTAATTAATAACTTTAAAAGAGATATATTAATAGCTATATTTTAATATTAAGTATCTTAATAGAAAATATCTTAATCCTATTTTAAAATATACTTAATCTCTTAATTTAAATATAATAAAATAATATTTTTTATTATAGTATTCCTTTATATAAAGTTAAGCTATAATAATTAAGATTTTTATTTCTTCTTAAAATATTTTATAATTAAGTTCTAAATTTAAGTCTCTTAAGATATTTAAAGTGTTATTTATATTTATACTATAAAGAATCTAATTTAGTAAGTAACTAATTACTTAGAAGTAAGTATTATTTAGATTATACTAAAGATTAAGAAGTAGTTTACCTTAATTACTATCTATAATATTTAAAAAATACTTAATAGCTAGTTTAATAGTTTAGTTTTTTCTTTTTAATATTTTATTAGTTTATAAATAATATATAGTTAAAAACTTCAGCTTAGTATTAAGTTTAGTTTAAAGTAATATCTAGAATTTTAATAAGAATTTATAATTATAATTTAAAATAATTACTTTAAGAATTCCTTAGTTCTTATATTAAAGTTCTTAAAGAAGTAAATATCTTTAGATTTTAGTAATATATATTAAGTATTTTAAGATAAGTAATATTACTTTTAAGAATTTATTATTAACTATAAAGATAGTGTTAAGTAATAAGAAGTTTTCTTATTTATAACTAAAGTATCTTAATAGTATTTTAAGAAAACTAATAATAAAGTTTATTATAATAGTATAAAATAGAATAGATAGTATTAAAATTAGTTATATAGTTCTTAATAGTAGTTAATAATTAATACTAAATATTTTATAATAAAGATAGTTTTAAATATATATTTTTATTTAGTAATATAACCTTTAAATATAAAAGTTATTATTTAGTACTTTCTATATTTATTACTCTCTGAAATAATAATAATTATTATAAACCTCTTTAATTAATAGTATTACTATTTCTTTTAGTATATAAAATTATTACTTAAAGTTATAGTAATTAATATAATAAAAGAGGTTATTATATATAATAAAGTTAAGCTTAATATTATCTTATTAGTTAATTAATATATTATATATTTTCTTCTATAATTTTAATTTTTTATATATTTAGATAAATTTAGTTTTAAAATTATTATTTAATAAAGTTTTAGTTATAAAATTAACTCCTATTAGTATATTATCCTATATTTTATTAAGTTTACTAATATCTTTTATTAATACTTTAGTAGTTAGTAAATATAATAAAGTATCTACTATAATATTAGATATTCTTAAGATATAGTAATATACTAATAAGAATTAGCTAAAATATTTAAATAATAGAGTAAGATATAGGTTTAACTTTATTTTATCTTTAGTCTATAATAATATTTACTTAACTATATTATAAATTACTAAATAGTTAATAAGAATAATTATAAGTTTATTATAAGATAATTATATTAATAGTTTAATCTTTTTAACTACTTATACTAAATAGACTACTTTAAGTTTAATAAGCTAATATTTTTATTTAGCTATATTAAGTATTTTACTTATATAAGTAATAAGTAGTATATTTATTTATTTAATAGTATTATAAGGTTTCTAAATAATACTATCTTTAAGTTAGAAAATTAAAGCTAAATATCTATATTCTTTTAAAGAATTAAGTTAGATAAATAACTATTTATTAAGATTATAATAAAATATTATATTATTATCTATTAAAGCGTTCTTAATATTATTAAAGCTTATAATTTCTTCTTTAGTTAGTATAAAATAAGTATTTTAATAGAATATATTTCTAATTATACCTTTATCTTTATTTTATATATAAGTTTATATTAATAATAAGGCTTTTTATTCTTATAGTAGTTATATATAATTACTATATTATAATATAATATATTAAAGAAATCCTATAGCTTTAATCTAATATTTAAGTTAATAAAGGTTATATAGGTATTTTATCTTTATAATAGTGTTAATATAGTCTTATATATTAGATAGACTAAAAGTGTTAATAGTAAATCTTAATAATTTAATAGATAGATATCTAATAAATAACTTTTAAGTAGATAGTAATAAACTAATATCTAAAAATAATTTAAAGATAGTATTAAAATGCTTTAAGTAGTTTTTAAAGTTAGTTAATATTATTATAATATTATTAATAAAAATATATATAAACTCCTTATAAAACTATAAAAGTTTATTTATAATATATTAAGTATATATTAAAGAGTTATAAAAACTTATAAGTATAACTTTTAACTACTCTTAGTTTTAATAATTAATAATTATAAAACGTTCTCTATATTCCTTCTTAATAAAAAACTAATAAAAGAATAATTATATATTAATAACTATAATTTAAACTTTTCCCTTTAAATATTTAATAATATCTTATTAGAAAAGTATTAGATATATATTTAAAACTATAGCTTTATTTAAAATATATAAATTAATAACTATTTAGCTTTTATATTTATTATTAATAATATACTATATTATAAATATAAAAGCTCTAAATAGAATAAGTCTAAATTTCCCCTATTCTATTTAGTTTTAAGCGTATAACTTATTAAGAATAGTATTTATTAGTTTTTTATCTTTTTTACTTATAAAGTATAGATATTATTTTATATTTATTTTTTATTAGCTATTAATAAGTTTAATATATAAGTATTAGTTTTCTAAAAAATTAATTAAACCTTAATTAATCTAAACTTTAGGATAATATAAGATTACTTCCTTAAAGCGTTATATAGTTTCTTTACTATAATTATAAATATAAACGCCTTTATTAGTAATAATAATAAGTAAGCTTTTTAGTTTAGTGATATTTATCTTATTATTTATATTAATAGTTCTTTTATAAATATCTCTTTATTTTAGTATAAGATTATCTTTAGTATTATTTTAAGCTATAAGAGATTTATTAGAGTTAAAGGCTAAAAGTTAGCTTTATTTAGTAGCTAACTACTTAAGTAATTAGACTAAAATAGCTAGTTTTTAATTTATAAAGTAAAAAATAGAATAATATATTAAGTATTTATTTAGTAATATTAATATAGTAGCTTATAAATAATTATAAATTTATAATTTAATAAAACTATTAGATTTAAATAGTAATAATATTCTAAGTTTTATTCTATATTTAATTTTTAAAAAGTAAGAAGTATTATTAATAATAGAAATAAATAATAAAGCGTCTATATATATAAATATATATCTTTTTTATTTTAAACTAAATAGAAAGGATTCTATTTTAATCCTATTAGTATAGTAATTTATAGGATTACTTAATTATATAGTAGTATTATTATATTAGTAGTAGTATATATAGTAAAGGTTTTTATTAGGACTTTAGAATAAATCTATAAAAGTATATAAAGATTACTATAAAATAAAATATAAATATAAAATTTAGAGTTTAAAATATTAATACTATTTAGAATATTAAAGTCTTACTTTATAAGTAAACTAATATTAAAGTATAATACTAACTAAGCGTTTATTTATAGTTTAGTAGTTATTATATATCTACTTAATAACTAACTATAAATAAATATTAAGAAAGTAACTTATATAATAATTTTTATACTTCTTACTCTTTAAAACTTAAATACTTTAAGTTACTTAGTAATAATATAAAATTAATAGAGATAAGCTTTACTAATTATAAACCTATTTATATTAATATCTATATAAATTATAATTAGTAATTTATCTTAAAAGCTTTAAATAATAATCTTAGTATAAATATACTTATAAGATTAAATATTATTATAATATTAAGGCTTAATAGGACTAACTATAGTAACATTTAGCTATAATAATAAGAGAGTTTAATATAAGAAAATATTATTAAAATCTAAATATAGCTTTATATTATATAAATAAATATTATATATATAGATTTTAAAGTTAGTTAATATAAAATTTAAAAATAAAGTAGTATTAAAGAGAAAATATTTATTATTATAATAAAGGAGATATCTTAATATTTTTAAAGTATAATCTTTATTTAGTTAAAATAAAATATTAGCTTAATTTATACTTTTAGTATTATAATTATTTTTATCTTTATTATTTATATTAATAATTAAATCTTTATTATAAACCTCTAAAATATTAATAGCTTTATAGTACTAAATATAATTATAATTATTATTATAAGATAAGTTATTACTATTAGTATTATTAATTTACTACTTAAATTTAGAAGTAGTATATATAGAGGGATATTTTAGTACTTTTAGATATTAACTATATTAATTATAATAGTTAGGTTAATATTTATATTTAAATTATATTTAAAGCTTTTTAGGTTATACTAACTTATTATAAGTTAATAGTAATTTAGTTAAGATATTTATAGTAGTTTTTATATTTTTAGCTAATATTAAACTAAAGACCTTAAACTCTTTTAGTTTTAAATAGTAAAGATAATAGCTTAAAGAGGACTTAAACGTTATTCTTAATATTAAATATAAAGATATTATCCTTATATACTTACTTCTAGTAGTTAATAATAAAAAGTTATATTATAATCTTTTAGTAACTATTTTATACTAACTTAATACTATACTTTATAAGCTAACTATAAATTTATTATAATTAGTTAATCTATTAAGTTTTAGAATATTTATAATAAGTTTAATATCTATCTTATTATATATTATAGATAATATCTTTATTTTAAACTTTTCTATATTATAGTAAAGTTAAGCTATCTTAGTTATTTAGTAGTAAATATTATAATAATTATAAATATCTCTTAAAGTGTATTATTCTTTAAATAATTATACTTTAGTAAGTTTATATAGAAAGTAAAATCTTTTAAGTAATAATTCCTTCTATTATTTAATTCTAATTTAAAAGTCTCTTAAAGCTAACTTTTCTTTAATTATTAAGTTAGTATAATATTAATCTAATATATAATAAAGTAATATCTAATAGAGGTTTAAAGCTATTATAGCTAAATTACTATTATTAGATTTAATATAGCTATTAATAATATTAATAAAGCGATATATATTTTAGTAAACTATTTTAGAACTTCTATTAATATAGATATTATTAACTTTATTATTATATAGGGGTAGATTAAATAATCTAATTATATCTATTTTAAATTATAATAGTAAATATCTTATATTATCTATAGAGAAGCTAAATAAAGTATAAATAATATAATCTCTATTTAAAGTAATAAGTATAAATAGAAAGTTATAGTTAATAGATATTTTATTATTAAACTATCTTAGCTTAATAAACCTCTATTAAACTTTAGAAGAGTAGTAATTTATTTAGTTTTTATTACCTCTTCTATTACTATAGTCCTTATCCTTATAGTCTTTTTTATTATTAGAATTATTTCTATTATTATTATTACTTAGATCTCTTTATAGAGTAGAGATCTATTTTATATCCTTAATTTACTTTTAAATATTATTATTAAATATAAGCTTTTTTCCTTTTAGTATAGTTAATAAAGTAAGCTAAAGTTTAGAATTAATAAACTAAAACTATTTTTAACTATAATAACTCTATATATTACTAAATTCTAATATACTACTTTAGCTTTAGCTAAAAAGAAGTTTAATTATATAATAGATAATATCTACTATTATAATAGTTAATTATTCTAATAATGTAATTAAAATCTTAGTAGTTAAGTTAAATATTAATAATTAATTACTTAATATTTCTAATTTTAGAGGTAGAGATCTTAAAATACTTAAGAATCTTTATCTAAAATTAATATATTCCTCTAAAATTAATAAAACTATTATTAATTCTTAATCTTAAGATAAAATATTAACTAAACGTTAAGGTTTTAAGCTTTTTAGTTTCTCTATATAGCTAAAATTTAAAGTTTTATAACCTTTTATCTTTCTATTATTACTAAAAAGTAAAGTAAAGTTAAGTTCTTATTTTAAAGCGTTCTTAATCTTAATATATTTTGCATAATATAGTATATTAAGATAATACTATTATTTAACTAAGTTAGTAAATATATTAGGATTATCTCTTTAAGTTTTTAATATTTAACTTTTAAGTTTTATAATATTAATATAAGTTTCTTTTTTTAGATCTATAGTTTAAATTTATCTATAGTAGTTTATTATATAGCGTTTAAATCCTTTATAAGCTATAGCTAAAATTATAGTTTATATACTAAAGTTAAGTAGTAAATATTTAGTTAGAATAAATATTCTATAAAACTTCTCTAAATAGTTTTTATAAGTAACTTAGAAGTTAGTAATTATTATATAGCTAATAAGCTTAAATAATTCAACTTTAAGGTTTTCTACTACTTTAAGATTAATTAATATTATTTAAAGTATAATAGTGAGGTTTTATATCTTTTTAAGACGTTCTTAGTTAGAAGAAGAATTTAATATAATATTATTATTATTTAAGCTTTATAAGATTAACTATATATTAGAACTTATTTATTAAACTTAATAAGGTTAACTATTAATATAAGGTTAGCTATCTTCCTTAATTTAAAGGAAGTAAATAACTATTAAAGTTATACTACTAATTAATATATATTATATAAAGTAATATAGTTATAGTAATATATATATTAAGAAGGTTAACTATATTTAAGGCTTTAGGTATGTTAAACACCCTAAAAGCTTTAAGGGCTTTTATTGCGTTTAACGCGCTAAACGCGTTAATTATATTAAGCGTAGTTAGGGTGCTTATCGCGCTGAAGGTAGTGAACGCCTTCACTATATTATATATCACTACTCTTTAGCTTAAACGCTTATATTTATGCTGTTTATAATATAACCTCTAAATAATTATAATAAACCTACTATTATAAAATCTACTTAATAGGCGCTATAATAAGATAATCTTCTACTTATATTATAGGTTAGTAAAGTTATATAAGGACTATATTTTATAATACTACTTTATAGTTAACTAAACGCCCCTTTATAGCTTAAGTATAATAAAGTATTTATAAAACTAACTACTTATTATTCTACTTTATTTAGCTATTTTTATTCTAAATATTTATTATATATATATATATATATATATATATTTTACCTTTCTTAATTCTTTTAAAGTCTTTATTTCTTCTTTTTAGTTCTTTAATCTTTTTTCTTTTATTTCTAAAAGATTTAATTTCCTTACTTTTATTTTTATTTTTCTTTCTTTATTTTCCTTTTTTTACTTTTCTCTCTTTATTTTTCTCTCTTTATTTTTCTTTCTTTATTTTTCTTTCTTTACTTTTCTTTTTTTACTTTTCTTTCTTTACTTTTCTTTCTTTACTTTTCTTTCTTTACTTTTCTTTCTTTATTTTTCTTTTTTTACTTTTCTCTCTTTACTTTTCTCTCTTTATATTTCTCTCTTTACTTTTCTCTTTTTATATTTCTCTCTTTATATTTCTCTCTTTACTTTTCTCTCTTTATTTTTCTCTCTTTACTTTTTTATTTTTATTTTTTTTAAAAACTATTTCTTAAAACTACTTTTTAAAATTTTATTTTAAAGAAGATATAAAAAGGATTTAAAGAGAATTTAAAAAAGATTTTAAAAAAGATTTAAAGAAGATTTAAAAAAGATTTAAAGAAGATTTAAAAAAGATTTAAAGAAGATTTAAAAGAGACTTAAAAAGAAATTTATTTTTAAAAGTTATTACTTTAAGATATATAGCTAGGAAATAAGCAGCTAGGAATAGATAGGAAATATGCGGCTAGGAAATGAGCAGCTAGGAATGGATAGGAAATGTGCGGCTAGGAAATGAGCAGCTGGGAATGGATGGGAAATGTATAGCTAGGAAATGAGCAGCTGGGAATGGAT